>CAJVPQ010002068.1:0-15194 GCA_910591825.1 Funneliformis caledonium
ATTTCTTGTACATCTTGTGAGAAATTGATAACATTTCCACAATATCCATATTGCCTACCACAGAGTCTATATACTGATATTACTGTAAAAACTTGTGCAATTAACATTTCTTCGATTTCTGTAAGGTCTTGTAATTCTTCAGGTATGTCTCCTGGATCTATATTATTCTTACTGGAAAACTTTTTTATGGTATTTTTTTCATTATAGCATCGACGACACATTCCTTTGACAATTACCATCGATGGTATTCTTTCATTATATTCAGAACAAAGATTATATGCAATTTCATCCATATTTTTACGAAATAATTGGAGAATTTCATGTTCCTCCTCGTTGATGTTAGTTGCTGAGAGTGATCTGGCTGATTCTTCTAATTGTTGACGATTTCGTTCTATACGTTTGCATTTACGTTCACGATTAAGACGTGACTCCCGTTCCTCAACCGATTCTGCTATTCTTTTGTTAGCTCTTTGTTCACGAGCTCTTGTAAGATGAGTCTCTCGTATTTCATCACTTTCTTGGCTTCTCTTTTGACATTTTTGCACCCTTTTACGATTAAGGCGTACTTCGCGTTGTTCAGCTGTCTCTCTTTTTTGCTATTTCTCTTTCGAAGCGTCTCAGGGTTAATACTTTCATTATTCATTTTGTATCACAACTTTGGTTTAAAGTATAAAATTCCTTTTTTTTTCTTTTATTTCACTCAATTCACTATTTATTAACGAAAAACATTTCATCTGTTAACTATATTAATCTATACGTCTGATTTAGATCAAGCAAGGAATAATTAATTTAATAAACAATATGTACAATTGCTACATTTATTTGACATAAAATTTAATTTCATGTACTTTATTATTTGATATGCTTTACATAATTTTTTATCTTTAGATAATATCATATGTTAAGTAATTTGTATTGCTATTTAAGAAATTTAATAATAATTATTTGTTTATTGTGTATAATCAATCTATTGTTAGAAAAATAAATTTGACACCTAAATCTGGTGTTTTGATCCCCGATAAAGTCTATCGTTCAGATTAAATAATTTATCTTGATTATTTAAGATTTTAGCCTTGCGTCACCACTATTCCATGTATGTATACATACTATTAAACAAGCCATTAATTATTAAAATCTGCAGGCTTTAATGATCTGGATTAATCTGACGAAATCTGCGGATTTTCATCAATCATATGGCTTATCGTTCCAGACTTAACAACGGTGGCTGTGGCCGTACCGTTTCCCTAGTTATTGTATTTCTATACTAACAGAAGATAAATTATTTTACTAATAAAATCACAAAAACTTTTTACAGTAACGTCAAATTTGTATTATCACAAATATGAAGCTACTTTTAATTGAACATTCTCATCATTAAGAATATTCTTTCTTTTAAAATGTTTATAGTTATCTTTAGAAATATTATCATAATTTTTAAATGCTTTATCTTAACTTTTGACATAATGTGTAAATCATATTTTACAGTTTAAAAATTCTGTAATAATTTAGTTTATTTTTAATTCTGTATATTCTTTTCTAAAAAGTTAAACGTAATATTAAACTATTTTAAGCCATATTTTATATTCTAAAGTTAACTTTTAATCTTTAATTTATAATTTATATTCAATTTGATCAATAAAAGATACATATTTTATAAATTAATAATTATTTTTTCACTAATTTCTTCTTTATTATGAATATTGATATCTTCTATTTCACTATTTAAATTTTTTTTAAATCTTTTTTTTAGATAATATTTGTTTATCTTTTTTTAATTTTCCAATGCTTTGATTTTTTGTTAATATTAGTTGTGTGAAAATTTTTCAAATTTATTAATGAATACTTAGATATTTTTAATGTTTTCATATTTTTTATTAAAACTGAAAATTTTTGTTTTTGATTTTATTATTAATTCATTTAACTTTATCCTCTATATTATCATTTTCATTTGAACTTAAATTATTAGTATCTTTCATAGTTTTTTTCTTTTTTTGCTAGTTTTTGACAGTATTGTGCTCATTTTTTTAATTGTACAATGGAAAAAATTTTATGATCTATATTATTGCATAATCACATTTTCATATATCATAATTCTAATCTAAATTATAGAATTTTGTTAAATTTTAGTCAGAATTAAATGTTTCAAATTCTACTGTTTATTAAGAAAATACCTGAATTTTACAGGCTAATAACTTTTGATCTAAATAATTAATCAGGATAATCTTAATATCATTTTGTAGTTTAAATTAGTAACAATTAAACTATATTGAGATATTTTAAATATATGTATTTGAAAAATTTTTATTAAATATTTAATTTAGACAATTTTATTTGATAAATTATTGTATTACAAATTGTAATACTAATAAAATTATATATAGTAATATTTAATTATATATTTTATAATAAATAAATACCTAAATATTTATATGATAATTCAGGTAGTTTCCTATAAATAATTATTTTTCAGTATAATAAATAAAGCTTTTTCTTTAAAGAAAATAATAGTAATTTATTAAACCATTATGATCTGCAAGTTCGTTTCTCTTTAAATTAAGATTACTATTCAAATATAATTTAAAATAAAGATAATTAAAAGTTAAAATAGTTTAATAAAACTATTGAAGTATTAAGATGCAAATAAGATTACTAAACAAAACCTAAAGGATTTATAAGTTATCTAAATAGTAAAAAGTAAAATTTAGCAAAATTATATTAAAGCCTTATTAAAAAAATCTATAAAATTCTGAAAAAGATGAAATTATATTAAAGCTTGTAAAAATATAAAAACTATAACAAAATTTTAATAAAAAATTAGCAAAAATAAAGTTTATATATTTTGTTAAATTCAAAATGAATTTAGACAAACAATCTTAGATGCAAATATTATTTGATTATTTATTAAAAATTATAAATATTTTTTCTTTTATCATTATATTTATGATTTATCCTTTCTTAAATAGAAGTCTGAAAAAATTTTTTTCATAAAATAATATATAATAATGTATTATATAATATATTTAAGACTAAGTCTGATTAAGATTTAAATTTTAAAGTTAAGTTATTTTTTAATATCTTTATACTTATATCTAATTTATTTTTGTTTTCACATGTATTATCAGTGTTATTATTTAAATTAATTTACAATTTTCACATATGTTATTAAAATAATTTTAATATTAATAGGAAGTTTATTCAAATAAGAGATTTGCATTTCCAAATTTTCATAAATCATTATATAAGTAATAATATACTGTATATTACCATATATTGGTTTTTTTTTTCTAATTGTTATTATCTCTATTTTAAGGTTTATAGTTTTTAGAATTACTTTAATAATAATAAGAAATTTTTTTATAACAAGAAATTTTTGAATTTATTTTTTTCTTCATTTTTTCCAATGATAATAATTAAATTTGACATGTCAAAAATTTTAAATTTTTTTAGTTTTTCTTTTAACATTAGAATTTTATTTTTTAAAATAGCAAGTTATTGAATCACTATCATTATTTTTTTTATATTTTCTATTGATAATATTTACTTAATATAAATACATTTCATTATATAATTCATCCCTTTCACTATGTCTAATATAAACTTGTAAGATTAGTATTTGTATGGATCTGAAAGAATTCTGAACAATACTAATATAACTCATAATTGATCAGCATACATTTACTAATAACTTTACGTTGTTGGTAGATTTGTATGGGCACGAATAGAGGTTAAAAACAACGTGGAATTATGCAAAAAAAATGTGCCTTTAAGTGTTGTTCCGCAACTGAGCGATCTTCTATGTTTTCAGATCTTGTACGATCTTAACTGTATATTTCTAAAATATTTCTCGATCAATTTTGCTCTATCGCAACGAAGTTATCATCCCAGAATTTGATTCTAAAAATTATTGCCAAGATGATTGCTGTGTGACGTAAGACTTTAGACGCGTAATATTCTCGAACTTTCCCGCAGATACTCATGTAATAATAAAAAAGACCCTTGATGATCCAGTAACATCAATGTAACTTTAAGGAGTGCGTGTTGATCAATATTCATGATGAATCATGATTGTGTAATCTCTCTAAAGGAGGATTCCAAAATCGATTCTTGGACCACTAGAAATCATATAAAAAGAAGATGAGACGGTTAGTGAATCCTTTTATCTGCCTTGCGCAAATATAAGCAAAAATCAAGCGAAACTAATAAAATATACTCAAACTTACATCGTCAATATCCTTGATCAATCAAATGAGAATATCCGCAAAGTAATAACAAGATTTGTTGATTTTATTGATCGGTTAGATTCTAGAAGAATATCATCATCATGCTAATCATTTTTTTCCGGCTCTATAGATGCTCAAATATAAGCGGACATATTACCTTTCTTGATCCTTTTCGCATATTTGATCGCTGAGAAAATCGTGATCGTTAACATTTGCCTCATCGGCACTGTGTTATTTTTGTGGCTGCAAATTTACCTGATTTTAATCACATGTCACGAAATCTGGCGCGGTATATCAAATAAATTTTCCGGCAATATTCTTGTACTTAGAGCTGCGACCCGTCAGCCAAATTAAAAAAAAAGGTTACCCGATTCCTTAACGGGTATTACCCGTTTTTACCCTTTTACAATATATAACAAGAATATATGGGTAGATTCGGATACAAAGTGATATTTTATATGAAACATGTGGGTCAAAAAATTAAGCAGTTTGTTAAAATCAGATTTTTTTACACAGCTATTAAGTTGTATATCTTCTAAATATAACTAAAATTTCCTGATGATAGCGCGTGATTGTACTTTAGTAGGATACAAATTATTAGGTTTAAAGTGTTCAGTAGAATTAGCAGATTTGACAATATTACTTGTTTTAAACATATATTGAATATTTTTCGTGCAAGTTTGAATAAATTTCCGGTTGATCCAGTGTGAAGAATCTTACTCCACATTCTACTTCATCACCATCAATAACTTTGCGTTGAGTGTATACACGATCATTAATATCGAAATAATACTAAACCCAGCTAGATCGTGGCTTAATAATCAGCTTTTTTTTTTGCGGGCGGTTGATCAACATTTTGCCTGCCGAACAAATCTACATTACTATTAAGGTCAGACTCATTATTAATAATCTGTTTTCGTTTTTTTTTTTGAGATTTGTTATTGCAAACCATAATCAAATATAAAAACTAAAAATGTTAAAATAAATATTAGATCATTATTTGTCACACTTATGAAGTTATGAAGATAAAATACTTATTAATTTATTTGTTTATAACTTTACAGCTGTTTTCATATTTTTCGGGATAAAACAAATTTTGAACCCGACACCCGATCCGATAAGCGGGTATCGGTTGTTTACAGATTGTAATACTCGAATACACGATTGCTATTAGGACAATAGTGTTCGGTATTTGTTTATCGGTTATAGTTTATTTAGTTTGTTTATTTTTAGTACAAAATCCAGAAACAAGCGATATCCGCATATCGGATCGGATGTCGGGTTCAATCAAAATTTGTCTGTCCCGAAAAATATTAATAATCAATTACCCGTGTAGAGCTCCCGTTTACTCGGATACAACTCGGATCTACCCGGATAAACGGGTAATATCCGTTTTGTATCCGTTTTATAATAATCCGGATATTACCCGGATATTGACTTGTACTTGCCGATAAAAAAAATCGAAATATCTTAACACATTAAACAACAAATTTCATGAACATAAGGCGGATTGGAATGCTGTAAAAATGAATAATGATAAGCTTGAATCGGAAATATTGCATTTCTTATTTTTTTTTAACTCATTTACTAATTCCCCGAATTCATGCTGTAGTCTCGAATTACTTGATCTCAGCGAAGTTCTCTTTCGGGAAATATTATTTTACATAGTCTGTGCGGGTGATAGTGATATAGATAGGCGTAGTTACGGGTGGGGTAAATGATATTGCAATAGAAAATTAAACGTACGTATGTATTATAGAATATTATTATTTAAATTCAAAATAAAAAGTTTTGGACAGTATAAAAAAAGAGCTTGAAGAGTTAGAAGAATCTGATTTGTTTGACATAAGGAAAATGAAAAGCTCAAATAATTCTTGATAACTAAAATATATGCATTAATAAGATTTAATCTAACAGTATTAAACTGTTTATTTAGTGTTTAAATAAGTTAAGAACTCAATTTAATAATAATGAACTACTCATTCAACACTTAGTGCAAGATAAGACTGCTTAGTTTGAAGAATATTTTTTAGTTTAATACTAGTTTATTATTATTATCATTGCTATTAGAAATGTTTCTTATAAGTATCAATATATTAATTATGTACTTTATTTTTCAAGAATTGGATTGATACATAAAAGAACATAAAGTATTTCAGTAACGTAAAAATAGGATTAAAATTTTACAAGATAAGGAATTACAATTAATGTTTTTGTCAAATTAAAAAGATGAAAAATTTTGTAACTGCATCTGTAAATACAACTCAAATTATAAAGTAGTAATATAACATTTAAAAGACATTAAAGAATAATAAGTATCAAAGGAATTTCATTTTAGAAAGGAGAACTTTCTTTAATTAGAATGATACTTAAAAAAAAAAAAAATTAATTATAGCAAAATCCTAACAGAAATATCTTTCTCTAATTTATAGTATTAAAAGAAATAAGAGAAACTTAAAAAAGTAACTTATACTAATGTATTTTAGTTACTTAAAATTATTTTTAAAAGTTATTTTTTTTATTTTTGGATTGTGAAGATCAAAATAAATAAAAAATGAAATAAGAAGTTTTAGCAGTAATAGTATCTAATATAATAGTTTATAACAAATATTGGATTTAATGACAGATAGTGATAAAGTTAGTTAAGTACAGATATCAGAAGAGAATTTTAATAAGTTTACAAAAGTATTTCAAAAAATTTGAAAATAATAAAAAATAGGTATTATTATCTAAAAAGATTATTAAAGATAAGTTATATAAGTGTAAAATGAGAAAAGTTAATCAGATTATTATAAATATTAAGCTATTAAATATCAAAAGTTTTTATCATTCTTTTATAATTAATTCAAATTAATGATAAGGGACGAAACCTTTTAATAACAGTCAAAACTTAGATAAAACTATATTAAAATCATAATAAGGGATATGACGAAACCTTTTTGATACGACAAAAGCTGAAACTGTTGAAACTATATTAAAAATATAGAAAAGGGTATGATGAAATTATTTTGAGGAGGTTTCAGTAGGCATCTATAATTCAGATGATAAAAGTTTTGTCAAAGAAATATTTTTATCCTATTTAAAATCAAAAAATTTATACGTATAGATTAAAACTACTTTCTAATATATTCTAAAATTTGTTAAAATATCTTGATAATTATCAACTGATATGTATTTTTTGTATCATTATGCTTTAACTATTATTTACAAATAATGTTATTTGATAATTTCTTTATTTGAATAGTTCACAATTTTTAATCTCAAAATATAGATTTTTAAGTCAGAGTCATTAATCAGCTTATAACTAATAAAAGAATTTTAATTAAGACTAGATAAAAAATACCGTTGATAATCTGTAAGTACAAAATTTTCTTATTTAATTTAAAAATCAACATTAATTATAAATTATACTACTTTTCATATAGAATTCATATGAAATAGATAGCCTAAAAAAAGAATTATTTTGAAAGATAGTTATATAATTAATTGATCAAAAGAATATATTTTTAATATCTAAGAATTTTTATAAATAGAAAATTATTTGCAATGTCATTGTCACTGTGAAATTCTTCAACAGTTAATTACATTCTTAAGTCTCTACTTAAAGTTATTAACTGCAGTTAAGACATTAGGATCTACTTAACTCTTAACTTTATTAAATTTACATACTAAACTTAACAAATTTGTCAAGTATAAAGACTTAAAGATAATAATATAAACAAATTTAATTAAAAAATTTCAAATGATGAATTCAATTATAAATAATATATAAAATCAAATTAGATTATATAAAGATATAAAAAGGTAGAAAGATATAAGTTTTAATTGATTTCTTTATTAATATTGAAATTCATATATTTACAAATTTGCAAAAGAGTTAATTTACAATATAAGCAAAAGTCTATCTATTTATACAAAATTTTTTTAACTAATTATTACACTATAAATTAACTAAACTAAATACAATCTATCCTTAATATAGCAAAGTAGCTATTTTGCATCTCAACTTCATTATAGCAAATTAGTAAAGAATTTGAAAGATTTAATTGGTTACTTTATTATAAAAAGGGAAAATTAACATATTTAATTGGTCAAGCATCATATGATTTATTATATCAAAATTCACTATATTAAGGGTAGACTGTATGCTAAAAATATTATAAAATCTCTAATTTAAGCATCTACCAAATTTAAATACCTTTATTACTTTTGCTATAATATTTGTATAACTGAAATTTAATATCCCAAATTTAAGCATCTCAAATATAAAATTTTGTCTATTTCAAAAAATTAAATGAAAGACAATTTTGTATGACTAAATTAATTTTACATAAATTTTCACTTTAAGTTAGAATTAAATGGTATTTATTGATTATCTAAATCAATCTTTTTTTCTGTTACTTGTTAAAAAAATAACATATAAAAAAGTAAGTATAAGACAGCATACATTATATTCATTTGAAAAAAAATTAATAGTGGTTAAGTATGCTTAAGAACATGAAAGAAATGCTATAGCAAAACATTTTAATTTAAATGCTTCAATAGTAAGAAGATAGATAAAATAAAGTAATAAATAAAAAGAAGAAAATAAAAAAAAAAACGTGCTAGAACTTCAGAAAGAAAAGCCTTTTATTCTGAAGTAGAAAATCTTTTATATAGTTAAATAATTAAACAAAGAAAAAAAAAGCTTGCTGTTAATTATATTTCAATAAGATTACAAATAATTAAAATTCTCAAAAAACTTGCAATTCAAATTTTATATCTAGCAGGAGAGTATGAGTTTCAAGAAATCTTTCTTAGATTAATTGTTTTATGAAGAGATATGGTTTGTCATTAAAAAGAAGGACTAAAATTTCACAAAAATTACCTGAAGATATAAAATAAAATTGGATGAATTTAGACAATTTATTATAAGATTGAGAATACAATATAAATTTGATTTGAATAGTATTTTTAATATAGATAAAACCTCAGTGTGATTTGATATAACAGGAAATATAACAGTTAATAATAAAGGAGATAAAAAAATACGTATTCATACTACTGAAAATGATAAAAATTATTTTACTGTAGTTTTAATTTATTAGTAGATATTAATTTTATTTTTTTATTTTTATATTTATTAATTCAAAACTAATATAATATAATTATAAAATGGTATAAAATATCCAATTTGTATTTTTAAGAGTAAACAACTTCCTCAAAATGAAATTATTCTAAAAAATGTTATTTGTTAGTTTCAAAATAATAGATGGATGACTTCAGATTTAATGAAAAATTACATAGATTTTTATTTAAAATTTGGATATCTAAAAATTTATTAAAAGAACCTGCCATAATGGTTTATGATTCTTTTTATGATCATTTGGAGAAAAGTATTAAAACTAAATTCAAGTAATATAATTTTCAGTTAGCTGTTATTTCTGCAGGATTAACTAATGTATGTTAACTATTAGATATATCTATTAATAAATCTTTTAAAGATAATTTGTGAAATGAATGGCATAAATAGATGAGTAAAGATAGTTCAGATATAACTGCAGTAGGTAACTTTAAAAGGGCAAAGATTAGTGATGTATGTGTATAGGTTAAAAGAGCTTAGAATGCTATTTTAAATCAAAGTATCTTTTATTCATTTAAAAAATATTCTATCTCTAATTATTAGATAAATCAAAAGATGATATGGTATATAAAGAAATTGATAAATTGATTGAAGAGTATGAAAAAGAAATTTAGAAGAGTTAGATAATGATATTGAAATTGTTAGCAATTAATAATTTAATTCAAAATAAAAATTATTTTACATAAATCTTTTTTCGCATATTATTAAAAAATTTAAAAATATTTCTTATTACTAATATGTTAAAAAAATACACTTTATTTGCTATTACTCACTTTTAACAAGAATCAAAAGCTAACATTACGAGAAGAAAAACTCAAGACCTATATAAACTTCAATATTAAGGATGCCAAAAGGTAAAAGAAAAGCTTATGATGATATTGCGAGATTAAGTGAATCTTATAATAAAAAAAAAAATGTTATTTAATAAATTAAAAATAGAAATATTAGTTATTGAAGATTAAAAAAATCAAGGAGAAATTGACTGAATTCAGTTTCAAAATTTAAATATTAGTATTTAATTTATTTGTTAAAAAGTATTATTCTTGAATAACATTTATAAGCTAGTAATTTGAGTATTAAAGCAATAAAATTCTGTTAAATTGAGTAAAGTTTATAGGATAGTTATCAGGGTATTAGAGTAATCAAGTTTTGTAAAAAAAAATTCATTTTTTTTTAAAAATTGAAAAAATAAAAAAAAATTTCCCTCACTCTTCTCTTTTGATAAAAAAACTGAAATAAAAATGTTTAATCATCCGTTTATACGATTCTGAACACCAAAATTAGAATAGATGAAGTGATAAAAAATAATTTATTAAAAAATATCCTTCCCCTTTCCTTCCTCCTAATAAAATAAACTGATATAAAAAACTTTAAATTAAAATTAAAAACATTAAAATTTGAAAAAAAATAAAATAAAAAATTAAATTTGAATTTTTATCTGAACAAAAATTCCAGTATAAAATCAAAATTAAGCGCCCTTACTAATTTTATCCATCACATAATTGCAAAAAAGGTTATGCTTAAATTTGAGATTTTATGATATATAGGGTTTTTGCAATAGAAAGGGAGGAAACTCAAAAAAAAATAAAAAATGAGTTAATAATAAATCTGAACAAATTATAGTATTTGAAACATTTTTGGCTTATAAACTAAAATTTTAATTTTTTTGGAGTTTCCTCTCTTTCTATTGCAAAGGCCCCATATAGATTTATATATATTCTATAAATACATATTTTTTTTAAATGCATTTTTATATCTAGTTTTAAGGGAAGTGCATTTATAGAGAGTTGACTGTACCAATGTTCTGTAACTTAATTTTTTTATTTTACATGTTGTCAGATTAATTTTTTTTAAATAATATTAATGTGTAAATTTTTTTGATAAAAGGATTAAAAAAAATTTTTTTTCATTTAAAAAATAATTTTTTTGATAGAAAAATCAAAAATTTTTTTTCTTTTGAAAATACATTTTTTTATAGGTTTTAAAAAAAAATTTATTTTTAATTATTATCTAATAAATAAATATATATTTTTTTGAATTTTGGAAAACCAAACTCATATAAATATTAATATTTTAAATAAAATTATTTTATTAATTTGATATAACTAAACTCATAAAATTAATATTTTAAATAAAATTATTTTACTAATTTAATAAAACTAAACTTGTAAAATTAATATTTTAAATAAAATTATATTACTAATTTAATATAACTAAACTCGTAAGATTAATATTTTAAATAAAATTATGTTACCAATTTGATATAATTAAACTCAAAATATTTTTATCAAGTAAAAATAAAAATTATATATTATTAACTATATAAATTAAATATACTATATAATTTATCTATAAATCAGTTTGTAATTAAAATTTAAATCCTAATTTAAAAAATTATACACATAAAATAGCAAAAAAAATAACTGAATAATTTGGTAAAAGGCTTTAACAGACATAAATCTATAAAGGATATACTAATATAAAATAAAAGAATGATTTTTTTTATATATATCATAATTTATTGCTTATACATTATTCATTCTTAACTGTAAACTAATTTTTAATTATTTTTATTCTTAACTACAAAATATTTTTAATTTTTTAATTAATTTTATTATAAAATAAGCGAAAACTTATATTTATGCAAATGTTTATTTTGTTTAAAAAATTATCCAAATGGTAATTTTATAACAAAAAGTGTTTATTATAGACATTAGAAAAGAAATCAAATGTTAAAGAAGAGAAATCAAGTAATAGTAAACAAAAAGAAAATATTAAAAGAAAAGATATAAATTTAAATTTAAAAAATAATAAAGTAAATTATAATTTATTTAACATTTATTTATTAATTAATAAAATTTAAAAGAATATTTAGATAAGAATAACATAAATGAAATTGATATTTAAATGGATGAAGCAAATATAAATAAAATAGAATATTTATCTATGAGTGAGAAAATTTTAGAAGAAGATAATGAAGATTATAATATTGATGAAACTAATAAAGAAAATAATATTAATTATAATAAAAATAAAGATAAAGATGAAGATATAGATTATATGATACAAGTTAATATTGAAGAAGAATTAAGTAAAGAAATTATAGAAGGCTTAAATTTTTACATTTAAAATCATTATATAATTTTACAGAAGTAGCATATAATGATATTATCAAATTATTTGTCAATATAAATATTAGTTTATATAAGATTTAAAAAAAATATTAGAAGAAATTATAGAACATGTTCCAAAATTTTATAATATATGTGAAAATTTCTGTATATGTTATACTAGAATTTATGAAACTTATCAAAGTTATCCATTATGTAATTCATTAAAATATGATTCAAAAAATAAATCTAAAAAATTAATATCATATCTTTCTATTAAAAAAAATTGAAGATTCAATATAATAAAATAAGAGCTGAAAAATTATTTTATCAACATTAATATATTACTAATAAAGAGATTGAATCTGAAGATTTAGAAGATATTTTAATGGAAATATATATAAAGATTTATTAGAAAAAGATTTATTTAGTGATCAATGAGATGTTACATTTATAATATCTTATGATAGATATCAGAATTTAAACAAAAAACTGATGATTATTGGTTATTTCTGTTAATAAATAATAATCTGAATTCTTCAATTAGAATTAAAAAAGAAAATTTATTAATTCCTTTTTTGATTTTTTAAATCAACCAAAGAATTTTAATATATTTTTACAATCATTTATTGATGAAATGAAATAATTAGAAAGTAAGTAATTTATTATATTTATTTATAATTAAGTATTTTATCATTTTTTATTAAAATAATATTTTATTTTTAGATAGTATAATATGTTATGATGTATATACTAAAAGTGATCTATATTATATGCATATATTTTTACATATATTGGTGATATTCTAGTTCTTATAAAAATTATGAATATCACAGGATTAAATTTATATTTAAATTGTAGATTTTGTGAGATTAAAAGAATTTACTCACAAAGCATAAACATGTTTATTTTTCTACTAATTCTAAAGCCAAATATACTAAAAAAAAATTATACAAATTGACTTTTACATATTAATGAAATAGAAGTTGCATCAATTTTCAAAGATAAAGAAATATTAGTTAAGAAATATGATAATTATAAATAAATAATAATTACAAATTCTTATATATTTTATTTTATAATTAAATTATTTATTTACTTTATAGGAATAAAAGAAAAAAGTATTCTTTTTGAATTACTTTCTTTTAATTTTTCTAGATTATTTCCAATTGATATTATGCATCTATTTTTTAAAAATATTATATCACATATGTTTAAATTATAAGTAGGTTAATTTTTTAAAAATGATTAAAATATTTCTATACTTTTCGTCTTATCAAAATCTTTATAGAAAGAAATTAGCATAATAATGTAAAATAATAGAAAAATATACCTTTAGATTTTGGAAGATTATCTAAAAATATAATGCTAGATAAAAAGCTGAAGACTAAGCAAATTGAATTAGTATTACTTTGTATTCAGTACCTTTACTAAAATCCAAATTACCTAATAGGTATAAAATTATATTTATAATAAATATTTTAATTATTTATTCAATTTAAATTTTAATTTGTAAAATAAATTTATAGATATATCAAAAATTAGAATGAATTTGTTACTACTGCTCATTTATACATACAAATAAATATAGAAAAAGAAGATATTTTATTATTAGAAGAAAACTAAAAGTTTTTATAATTATATTTTAAAGTAAGTATATAAATATATTTACATACTATAAAATTGATATTATTCTTATTTATTTATATATAATTTATAGAGATTATACAAATATTGATGAGGAAGATCAATCAAATATCTTTTTAATATCTTTTCATTATTTATTATATGTAGTTGAAAGTATAGAAGATTTTGATTTATATAAAAGATATTGGCAATTTCTAATGGAAAGAATATATAGAATGCTAATTCTATTAGTTAAATTACAAATATATCCTTATGCAAATCTTTAGAATAATATAATTTTAAATGAATGATTCAATCATTTAAAATTTAAAGAATTATATAAAGAGATATTTCTAGATAAAGAAGAAAAAATATGGGCTTCTCATAGAGTTTTTAGTTCTATTTTATATGATAAATATAAATTTTATTCACCATTCAAAAAATATGTTTTAACTTTAACAAAATTAAAAAATTGAAAATATTTATAAAGTTATATATAATATTAATATAAGAATTATTAAGATAACATTACAATAAAAGATTATAATTAATTAAGGATTTTATATTTAATTTATTTTTTGAATTAATTTAGAATATTTTTTCAAATGCAATAAAATATAGGAAGTTAAGAACTAAAGATAATTATATCATAAGTTCTAAATAGATATTAAAAAATAAAATAAAAAGTAAAAACAATTATTCTGTATTTGTGAGTATTAGATTTTATTTATTATTTGATTAGATTTATTAAAAGATATTAAATTATTGAATTTATTTTATTTCAGATCAATATTACAGTTGATAAAAATGCTCATTATATAAATGTAAGTAGAAATCTTGTATAAGAAGAAATATATAGTGAAGTAGAATATTTTGTTTCATATGAACATAATAAATCAACTCGAATGTTTGCTTATATTCATAAAATTGATGATTTGCAATATGATAATTATGAACAGTTATATTTTAATAAATTTAGTAGTTTTTAATTTATTGAAGTTATAGAAATAGATCATTGTATAGGATTTTTAAAATAGAAAATAATCCTAGATACAAATTTTATATTTTAGATAGAGAGAAAATTTAATAAAATTATTATTACTATTTATTTATTTA
>CAJVPQ010002069.1:0-15189 GCA_910591825.1 Funneliformis caledonium
TTAGATTTAACGTTAATAAGCTAATTAATAGTTAAAATTTATGTATTTTTACTAAAGATTATAATATTATAATATAGCTAAAATTTCTTTAAAATTTTTCAGTTTTTTTTATATTATTTCATAATTACCTAACAAAATTTTAAGAAAATTTATAATTATATATTTTAAATAATAATAAAAAAATTACTTAATAATAAAAATTATATTATTACTATAACTAAAAGTTTTATTAAAAAATTAGTTTTTTTAAAATAAATTTTTAAATTATTGTTTCTTAAATTATAAAGTAGGCAAATTTGTCTGTGATAATAAAAAATAAGTATTAATTTTTTAATAAAAATAAAATATTAATGTCAATAATATAATTATTATATAAAAAAATAGTTTAATATATATTTATCGACTTTATTAGAAAAATTATAAGTTTATTAAGAAGTTTTTTAAATAATTCAATTTTAAAAATTAAGTTTTAAAAATTTATTATAATAATTTTTAAAAATTTTCATATGTTTGTGAACTAATTGAATCACTTAACTATTAATAAAAGTCATAAAATTTCTTAGTAAATTATAAAAATTATAATAATTAAAATTATTCTTCATAATAAATTTTATAATATTTTATTATGATTAATATTGCTAAAAGTAAATGTTAATAAGATAGCCAAAAGACAATAATAAAATTTTTTAATTTATAATTTTTTTAAAATTACAAATTTTAGTTTATAAGTAATCTTAAATTATTTATTATAAAATAAAATTTACTATAATATTATATATATTTATAAAATTAATTTAAAAAAAATTTTTTAAAAATATTAATTTTTCATAAAAGTAAATCAAAAGGAAATTTATAGTAAATAAGCAGATAAATTTGCTTGTGAACCTTTACAGTTTAAGGGATAGTTTGACTAATTTTTATTTAAATTCTTTGAAAATTTTATATATTATGTGACTGATATGATAAACAAGTTTACTTATAAAATTAAAGATATATGATATATTTATTAATAAAAAAAATAAAGTTTACTTATAGCCAATTTGAACTAATTAATTTAATAAATACAGATGCTTTTGTTTTATATATGTATAGGTTTCATATTAAATTCTATATTTCAACATTTTTAAAGACAAAAATGTCAATTATACAATTTATTCTTGATAATAAATTTACAATTGAAAAAGCAGTTTCTAATAACAAAATGTTTTATATTGATTTTAACATTATCTAGGATAATTTATAAATTTTTCTTAATTGTTTTCTTGTATTTTTATCTGAGAAAGAAAAAAATAACATTATCTTTAGGCAAAGCTTTGTTAGAATAAATTCAAGAAAATTTTTTTCCAAATATAATTTGATCAATCATATAGAAATTATTTACTGTATTATTTTAATAAATCAAATTTTATTTTGTTGGAAAAAATTCAAAATAAAAAAAAATAATTAGAAAATTATTATAATTTAATTTGCTTACATAATTAACTTAGAAACTTGTAAATTGTTTATATTATGTATATACATTAAAATTTGAATATCAAAAAATATTATAGGACGATGTAAATTTTATTAATAGAATTTTTTATGAGATAAGCTATATTTTGGTCTGACGTCTATTAAGGAATTGGGTAAAGTTGGTAAGCTATTTATTTGAGTATCGCCACAACTGAGTATTGTTAGAGAGTTGGGTAAAGTTGGTAAGCTTTTTATTTTAGTGCCATAACACCTGAGTTCCGTTAAGGAGTTGGATAAAGTTGGTAAGCTATTTATTTTAGTGTTATAACAAATGAGTTTTGTTAAGGAATCGGGTAAATTTGGTAAACTATTTATTTGAGTATTATTACATTTGAGCTCCGTTAAGGAGTTTGGTAAAGTTGGAAGGTTAATTATATTAGTTTCGTAGCAATATAGTTCCGTTAAGGAGTTTGGTAAGTTGGTAAGTTATTTATTTGAGTATTACTACAACTGAGCATTGTTAAGGAGTTGGGTAAATTTTGTAAGCTATTTATTTTAGTGCTATAACAAATGAGTTTTATTAAGGAATCAGGTAAATTTGGTAAACTATTTATTTGTGTTTCATTGCAATAGAGTATTGTTAAGAATTTAGGTAAAGTTGGTAAGCTATGTAATTTAGTCTTTGAGCAACTGAGTATCGTTAAAGAGTTGGGTAAGGTTGGTAATCTATTTATTTGAGTTTCAAAGCAATAGAGTTCTATTAAGGAGTTAGGTAAATTTGGTAAACTATTTATTTGAGTTTCATGACAAAGGAGCATCGTTAAGGAATCGGGTAAATTTGGTAAGCAATTTATTTGTGTATTACTACAATTGAGTATTTTTAAGAAGTTTGGTAACCTTGGTAAGCTAGTTATCTGAGTATTATAGCAATAGAGTTTCTTTAAGGAGGTGGGTAAAGTTGGTAAGCTTTTTATCTGAGTATTACTACAAATGAATACTTTTAATTTCCAATATCTTTGCAATCCTCCTAAAGTGTTTAATATATCCTTGTTAAGATCTGTAATCGTTAAACTTTCAACAGTATCAACGTAAATTATGACGGATTTTTCATTATTTGACCCTACTTCTTCAACGTTCATCTGATTAAAATTTTGAATCAATCGAGATAAGTCTCCATGAAATGAATTATTCGTACTAGAATAAATTTGTTGTTCTGACGATTGAAGGTTTAATTCTTTATTATTAATTTGACCATTCTCTATTTTATTTGTTTTTGTAAAAATAGCATGTAATGCATCAACAACTTTGTTCATCGACGGACGATTGTCTGGCTCGCTGTTCCAGCATCCTAAAATATAAAAACAATTTAGTGATCGAAAGCATTATATTTAAATTTATAATATTATATTTACCTGTATAAATGTTTACATAATCTTCAGGAGTACTAGGAATGATACTTTCTCTGAGTCCTTGTGAAATTTCTATAGCTAAACCAATGTCGTATTCTTCGCCTTCAACATAAAAAGGAGATCGACCACTTGATATCTCCCACAGCAGCACGCCAACACTATAAACATCACTTTTTTCATTTAGCGTGTATTGTTGCGATGTATTGTCATTTTTTCTCCGTTTTTCAAATCTTTTAGGATCAATATAAGGAATTACACCAAAGATTTTTGACTGTTGTTTAGTTGCTGCTTCAATTCTTTTCGATAAACCAAAGTCTGCTAGTTTAATAACACCTTGATGAATTAAAATATTGCCGGAATGCTATATATATTATATAAATTTCTATTAATTATAAACAGCAAGATTCCATCATAAACAAAAATAAGATTTATATAAGTTACCAAATCACGGTGCACAATTCCTTCTTCATGTAAACACATGACAGCGCTAGCCAACTGGAATGCAAGGTCATATTTATCGTCCCAAGCAAGCCTATCAAAATTATTCTTCAAATACTTTTTAAGTGCACCGCCATCGGCATATTCCATCACTAACCAATATTTTTTCAATTGATCATGTTGATTTTCTAATTTTTTCATGTTTAAAAAATATATAAATGAGTTAAAAATACAATGTAAAAGTTAATAAGTATATTCTAATTATTTAAGATTTTATACCTTGATTTGATGCTGTAATTCCCAAAAAGCGGATGATATTGCAATGAAAATCAACTTCCCGTTGATGTTCAAGCTAATTTATTGTGAATATAAATTTTATCTTGATATATATAAATTAAACTAAATAGAATGAAATACAAATTTGCATTTTGTAATTACCTCACGAACAAGTTCTTTAACAGTAGCATTGTTTATAAAATGAAATGTTTTTAATGCGAGGTATTGCTTTGAATTTTTCCAATTTGCACGATAGACTTTTCCAAAGCCGCCTATACCAACCACTTGAAAATTGCTAAAATATTCGTATTCGTAGTATTTTATATCCTTGCTTGAAATATATTCTTCAATCCACAAATTAATATTATTGGCGGTTTGCATTTTGTTTTATTTTTATTTTTATTTTTTTTTTAATGATAAAAATTTTGGAGAAAAAAAAAATGCACTCGGTAATCTAAACCACCAGTCATTATAAACATGAATGACGGTGTAACTGAAAAAAAATTTTTTGGTCAAAATTTTTTTTTTTTTTTTATAGGTTCACTTGACGGATCACAAAGTGCACAAAATTCCTTTTTCTACTGTATAAAAAAAAAACCAAATACTAATATATGATTGGCTGCATAACTGATCCATAAGTTCCTTACGGATCAGTTAATTCATTCAAATTTCACAGGCAATGATTTTAATTTAATTCGATTGCGATGGTATTATTAAGCAAAAATCAATATTTAATATTTAAGAAAAAAATATACATATTATTATTTAATTAACAAATTTAAACATGAGAGTTTAACATTAAGCTATTGTAAAGGAAATATTATACGTGTTATTTTACAATGAACGTCAATTTATCAAACGATAAATAACGAAAGAAAAGTTTTTATTAGAAAATTAGGAAAATACCAAAGATAAACCACCTCACTCGACGCTCTGTAATAGGCCTTAGAGAAAATATCCAAATTCCTCTATCTAAAATAAAAAAAGGTCTATTATAAAATTCTATTTAGAGATATATTTCTTCCTTAAAAAGATTCAATTCGGATCCAATTATGTGGAACCGGTAAGGTTTTTTAGGCCGGTTCCAATCTCTAAGCTAAGAGCAGCAGTATCAGAAAATGATGCGATAACGTATCCTCCTCTTTTATTTATGCAAAATTCTTGAGATTAAGAAGTTTTATTTTTTTTTTGTCCAGTAAAAATTTTTTATCTTCATTGAAATGAAACAAAATATGTAAATTTTCATTTTTATTGAATTTCGAAAGTTAAAACTGTTATTTCATACATTTTGGTTTTTTGTGATAAAGTACAACACAGTTTGTTTATTTCTTTTTTATTTTGATAATTTTTCTATCTGAAGCAGCGTCATTATAAGATCTTAACAAATAACGATTTCAAAACTATGTTGTAATTATACATATCGATAATACAATAAAGCTAATAAAGCTTTAATCTACCAATAAAATACACTTTATAAGTCACATGATATGATAAACTTTTTATATAAACTTATTTTGTTAAAATTTAAAATTGAAAAAGTGACCTGACCGGATGACATGAACTGAAAAATCGAAGTTGCATGGCCTAAGTTGGTTTTATTTTTATTTTTATTTTATTTTTTTTCAGCTTTCGGACTGGATCCATAAAAAGTTTTCTCTTTGATATTTAATCATTTAATTAATTAATTATTTTTATTTCTTAGATTATTTCTTTTGGATTAGGTCACCTTAATTAGAACCTGATCGAAAATTAGCTACAAAATGTCTTTCTGGACAAAAAAAGTAAAGAACATCTTTCTGTAACTTTATGTGTTAATGTTAACAGATCTCATAAATTATCTCCTTTAATAATTGAAAAATTTGCAAATCTACGGTATTTAAAAATATTAATATCCAAAATTTGTCTATAATATATTGAAACAATACTAAAACATGGATGCTTACAACCATATTTCAAGATAGGCTTTAAGATTTTGATTATCAAGTTGGTCAAAAACAAATATAAAGATTAAAGCATTTTATTATTTCTTAATAATTGTATTAGCTATAAGTTAGAAGATTTGGATCTTGTAAATGTAAATGTTTATTTTTTACCTTCTAATACCATATCAAAAATTTAACTCATGAATTCTGAAATATTATGTCTTTTAAAAAAGTACTATCATTATTATTATATTTGGTAAGCATATTTTTAATTAATTAAATATTTATTTAAAGAATATTTATTTGATTATAGCATTTATTAATTAAATTGCATTCATTTTTAATTAGATATTAAAATAAATTGAATCTGGTGAATTATTCAGGATTTAAAAATGAGTGTATGTATTACTTGCAATTCAATATATTATTCAAAGTTAGAAAGATATTACAAATAAATCAATTTATAATTGCTAGTGACACACTAAAATTCTTCCAAATAATATTAAATTTGAATATATTAATATTAATAATAGTGAATGTAATAATGTATCTAAAGATAATTTAGTATTTAATGAGATTTTTAAAATGCTTAAAAATCTTAACCTTTCTAATGTAATAGAACTAAAAGAATTTCTTAATCTTTCTGAAAATACATTATTTATGAAATTCCTAAAAATAATCAAATGATTATAGAACTAATAGAAAATTTTAAAAAAAAACCTGATGATAATATTTATAATTTGAATAAAGATAAATAGATAATAGTATAGAAATACAAATTATTAATGCAAATGTGATATTAAAAGTTTAAAAAATATGAATACATTTTTGTTATAGTAGCAAAATAATAGTATGTGTATAAGATTAGTAAATAAAATTGAGAAATCTATTAAAAAGAAATAGACAGATTACTATAATCAAATATTGTTAAATTTAATAGTAGAATAATGAATAATACAGAATTATTGTATAATAAATAAAGATATGGGTTAATTGCTAGAAAAATAAGATTCTGAGAATTTTTTAGCAAAATTAAAATTTTTATTGTAATTAAGTTTTAATGTTATTAGAATAAAATGTATTAAGCTATTAATTTTAATCAAAAATTTCTTAGAACCTGATTTTCCTAGAAACCCTTCTATATATTACACTGTAAAAATATGATATATATAATTTTTATGAATGATTTATATAATTCAAAAAATATGTAAGAAGGTTAAATTTGAAAAGTAGGTGATTAGAAAAGATAATAGATAAATTAAGTCTTTTTTTTAAAAAGTAATTTCAGAATATAAAATCTATATTAATTGAGTAAATTTGCATTTATTTTACTTAGAAATATTTTGTTAAATTATATGAAAAAGAATTTTTTATTTAACTTAATTTTTAATAATTTAATTAATTATTATTTTTACATTTAAATTTTACAAAAAAAAATATTTTTTTAGTTTATTATTAGATATTATGAATATTATAAAGTTTTGAAGATTTATTTAAATCAAATTTATAATATAAATTCTTAATTAATATTTTTAATAAAATAGACTACAATTAATAGATAGAATTTATTTTTATTAGATTAAATATTTAAAATAAATAAATATTTATTTTTTTTGTAGATTGTATAAATAAAATTATTTATTTCTTATAAATATAGATTGTAAAAAATAATCCAGCAGTTCAAAAAAAAAATTTATCATTTTTTAATAAATTTTTTTCTACCTGATAATCTAGATTTGATATTAGGATTCTAAAGATTCAGAAAGCTATTTCTACAAAAAAAAAAAAAGAGCATTAATAAATATATTTAAAGAAATCTATTTAATTTAAAAACTAATTTCACTATCTTTAAGAGAGAATCTGGATTTTAAAAATTCAAAAAAACTATTCTTATAAAGAAAGAAGAAAAGAATGTTAATAATATTTTTAGAGAAATATATCTACCTTAAACTTATATTACTATTTCTAATTCCTAATATTAAGAGAGTCTAGAAGTTTTAAAAATTCACAAAAGCTGTTCCTATAAAAAAAGAAAAGGAATATTAATAAAACATTCTTAAAGAAATACATTTATTCTAAGCTTACATTATTTCTAATTTTTAATTTCAAGAGAGTCTAAAAATCTAAAAGGTCTACTAAAGCTTTTTTTACAAAAAAAAAAGAAAAAAGAAATATTAATGAATATTCTAAAGAAATACACTTACCTAAACTTATATTATCATTTCCTATACTTAATTCTAAAAGATTCTGAATAAGAAAAAGAGGGAATAAATATATTAAAAAAATCTTTTTTTTTAAAAAAGCAAAAAAAAAAATTAAATTTTAAATATTAAGAAAACTGGATCAGCTTAGCACAGTTAATCATTTAATAAATATACTTCTTGTATAAATGTATATTTTTGTTTAATCTTAAAGGGGATGCTTATTATTTTTTATGTTTTTTAGATAATTTTAAAAATTAATTTTTACTATTTTTACTATTTTATTTATTATTTTTATAGAAATAGATTATATTTTTATGGAAAAATATATTTATAATATTCTGTTACATATTTTATCTATAACTATCTCAGATTTTATCACATGATATTACACTAATTTTTAAAAAAGAAATTATATTTCCTATTAAAATTAAAGAAATTCATCATACAAGTATTACTTGAATTTTCAAAAAAGGAAATTTTAAGTAGAAAATTAATTTTGGCTAAAATTATACTTTTGACTTAAATTTTACAAATACTAATCCATAGATTCAAAATGATCGATATTCTGTGAGTCAAATTTATCTACATATATTATATAAGACATAAATAATGTGATACTTCACAAGTTGCATGATTATATAATATAGCATTTTACTTACTTTTTTGCTTTTTTTACAAGTTTTTTACCTTACAAATTTTCTTTTTACTCTTTTAATAAACAAAGAAATGAATGTATCTGAATTGAATATCTAAGAATCTATTATTATGCTTATAATATCTTATATATATGTGTCAAATACATACAATATTATTCTTATTTTAAAACATACAGATTTAGAAGAGAAATCAGAACAAATACATTAGAATAATACTGATGAAGGTATGTTGTATTTTTTATATTGTATCTGATTTATTTTTGTGATATTTATACTTTTATTTTCTCTTATAGAGCAGGTTGAACCAAATAATATAGTATCTCAAGAACTAGAAAGTGAAAATAAGATTATTTGTTTTTCATATAAATATACTACAATTAACTAAAAGTAGTAAAAATATCACTAAACCTTGAAGATTCAGCAACAAGTTTTTGTATTAGTTGTATCTTTAAATTATGAGAAAATATTGATAATATTATGAAGGTTTTCAGTAAAATATATAGATTTATAATTATAAAGAAATGATTAGGCCACTACAATTATGGAAATATTAAGCATTAAAGTTTTAAATGTAAATTTAGCAGTCATTATCAATCATAAAAATAGGTTAATATTAATAGTCATTGAGATTACAAATTAAAATGCCAGCAATAACTATGAAATAAAAATTTTAATTGTTTCTAAAGCTTTCAAATCATAACCCTTACAATCTTTAATAATTCGCATAATTATACATTATTTTCTGCTAATAATGAGAAATATTTATCAAATAACATTGCATTTCTAATGACATTCTTAAAGAAGTCCAATTTCTCATTAAACACAGAAATTTACTGATTATTACTCATTAAAAGTTATTGAAGACAAGATTCTAATTTTATCCATTCTTGACTGTAATTTTACTAATGTAATATAAAAATACAAGATTAAATCAGATGTAACAAATGATTTATATCATTTATTAAATATATTAATCAAACATAAATTAAACAATCCTAGATAGTTTGTTAAATTTTAACTTTATTAAGAAAATAGACTTATTTAGCTTTTTTGGATGATTTCAATTCAGATTACTCTTTGATTAGAGTATTATAATATTATTTTAAATAATAATACTGCTAAATAAACTGTTATTAAATATTATTATCACTTTTTTCTTATTGTTAATAATAATACTAAATTACAATTTGTAATTCAAGCTCTTATATCTGATAAAATGGTAGAATCTTATAAATGTGTCTTAGAGTATATGAAAATGTAATGATAATAGAACCATTAGTATTCATTATTAATGCTAATCCTGCTATGAATGCAGTGATTATACAAACTTATGAAATGGCTTATCTAATTCATTGTATTTTTCATATTTACTAAAGAACATTAAATCCAAATTTGGTGACCAGTATAAAAAAATTTTGTTTAAAACTTGTTTCAATGTCAAAATAGTTTGTGTAATTATTATTAATTATTTGTTCAGTATAATTATATGTTATTCAGAAAATAATTACAAATTAAGTACTTCTTTTATTTTCAGAATATTAAGTAATAGAATTTGATTTAATCTATTCATATAGTATGTGACAAAGTATTCAGAATTACGTTTTTATTTATTGTATTTTAAAAATAACTCAAAAATACTTGAAAATTTAAAATTATATATTTCATTATATAGACCCCACCAAAAGTCTCCAAACGCTATCTTTTAAGGACTTTTTTATACTGATTATGTCATGTGATTGCATAAAATTGTAGCTATATAATGTTCTAAATATTGTTTACTTGAATTAAATCAAATAAATACGTGTTTGATTTGTTTATTTTGATTTTAGATCAAAATAAAATTTTACCTTTTTTAAACAATGAAAATGTTCAAAGAATTATCAATAGAATAACATAGTGGCATAATATTTTATTATTAATATGGTGATAATTATTGAACTATTGTTGCAATTATCAGTTGTGAAAAGTCAACAATTCTTGATATTTTAAAAAGAATGAATGATACTGGAACTGTTAATGTTATGAGGGTATAGAAATAAATTCTAATACAAACTATTAAAAATTTTGGTTGATAGTATGCTGTAGTGAATTTGAACTATGATTAAAGCAAATGAAAGCCTGATCAGTACTAATTATTTAGTATTAGATGTGTAGCATATCATACTTTAATAAATATTTTAATAAATATTTTTAATAAAATTTAAAAGTTTTAAGTTTTATATTGAACTAAAAAATGTCTGAAGACTTTTGACAGGAGTCTATATATTCAATTTTGATTGTTATATATGAATGATTCCAAAACAATATATAAATATACAAGTATTTACTATGTAAACAAAATGTAATATAGTATTACAAATGATATAGTTGCAACCATTTTATATGAGACTTTAATAATTTAGATGCTAAACTTAAATTACAATATATACTAACTTTTTAGTTAAAATAAAAAAATACCTATAAATCACTAAAATATTAGATTTAAGTTCAATTGCTTACTTTAAAAAGTTTAATTTCAATTTATGAACTGTGAGTTTTTCATTCTTTTTTAATTCCATTCGCAATTTATTAAAAACTTTAAATATATTCTGATAATCAGGATTAAGCTAAATCATAAAAAATTATTTAATAGAAAATAAAATTGTAGTTACCAAAGAATAAATATACATTGAAAATTTGATTTTATTATTGAGACTAATATTTATATGCTTTTAATCTCTCTGTTGTTAATTCATATTTATCACAGTGTAACATTTGTTTAATATATTTATGTCATTAATTTTTATGATAAATTTTCAATATATTATTGAACTTTATTTAAAAGAATTAATATTTTTATACAAAAATAAAAGTTAAAAATTTTGTATATTTGATTTCATCCCAACTAGCAGGAAAATATTTTTTAATCTTTAAGAATAAATTGGTTATTACTTTCATAAGAAGAATAGAAATTGTATTAAATTTCATAATACAGATTAACCTCACTAATTGCATTTCAATTGGATCATATAAAAAAAGACTGAGAACGCATTAGAAATTGTAATTATAAAAAGTAAATTAATTAAAAATCTTATGTGTTATTAAAAAATTTATATAATATATTTAATAGAAAGGTAGTATTACGACATTATTTAGTTTGCTTTTTTTTATTATAAAATTTATCTAAAAATCTGATGCAAGTTAAAATTTTATATAAAAATAAGTTGTATAAAAAACAAAAAAATATAATATATTTAGCTAACTAATTTGGTATTATATAATTTCAT
Source organism: Funneliformis caledonium (assembly GCA_910591825.1). NCBI lineage: Eukaryota > Fungi > Glomeromycota > Glomeromycetes > Glomerales > Glomeraceae > Funneliformis > Funneliformis caledonium. The sequence goes on from CAJVPQ010002069.1 coordinate 11,624, forward strand.
TGCTAAAAACATATTAGTGTGATTTATATTATCAAATATTAAAGCAATATTTATCATAAATTTTCATAAAATATAATATTTCAGTTAATTAATATCAAATTCGAATTTTTTTATAATATAAACTATATTTTATAAATATTAATTAATTGTGTTTAAATAAATATTATTATTAATAAATTTTATTTACTTACCATTATTGGATTTTTTATTAGGTTCATTCTCATTGAATTCTAAAATAATATTTTCTTTTAATAAAAATTTTTTTTTTTTAATATAATTTATTGTTAAATAAAAATTTATCATACCATTATCAATATTGTCAATCAGAATTTTGTCATATTTTCTTTCACCTTTTAAACATAACAGATATTAATTATGATTATAATAATACTAATTTGATTATAAAATACAAAATATTTACTATAACTGCTTTGACTTTTTGAATTCAAAGATTTTGTATAAGTTATTAACTTACTAAATTGGTTATTTGCTACTATAGGTCCAATATTCAATGATTTAATGATATTAGTTAGATTTCTTTTTTAATTTATAATTATTTTATCAATCAAATTATAAATTTTAATAGCTGTTGGTCTTTTAGTTGGATCAGAATGCGAAAATTCTTGCATTATTTTAATATAACCTTCAGGTGTATTTGTATTAATTAGAGGATGATCATCATCAATAATTCGAATCATAAGTTCTATATCATAATCTCAATCTCAAAAAGGTCTTCTATCTGTTATTAATTCTCACATAATCATACTGAAGCTATATATATCTGAAAATTCAGTATATTTATAATTTTGAAAAATCTCTAGAGCTATATAAGGAATAATCCCATAGTAATTATTATTATTATCTGATGTTTCAGTTGATAATTTACTAATTTCTAAATCATTTATTACAATATCATGCATATTAGAATTAATTTTATAAAGAATATTTTCACTATGAAAATCCTAATGAATAATACTTTGATTATGAATCTCTTTGAGTACATAAATAACTTCTTTTAATATTTTTGATTTTTGATTCCATTCCAAAATATAAAAGTTTTCAATAATATAATGTCTTAAATCATATGTATAATATTTCATAATTATTGCAAAATCCTATGTAATAGGATTTTGAGTAATTCTATAATATCTATTTAAATAAAATAAAGAAATTATATATCCTTCATTTAAATCAGCATTATAAATCATCATGAGTTAAATTCAAAAATTTATATTAAATAAAAAATTATAATAATATTTACAAATGTATTATTAATAAATAAATACCTTATTTAATTCTTTTAAAGTAATATATTTTGAATTTTTAAGCTGCTTTAAAGTAACTACAAAATTAGAATCAATTTATTCAAAACCTTTTTTTTCTTTATTCAAATAGGGTGGACCATTATTCTAAATAGCTTTATAAATTTTACTAAATCCCCTTCACCAATAATTTCTATAATTTTAAATTGACTATAAGAAATAAATTTCATTCAGCTAGATTCTTGAATAAAATTAATTTGTGTATATTTAATAAATTTATCAACAATCTTATTTTCACTCAGCATATATAATAAATTAGATTGATAACAAATTATACAAATTTCATTATATTCTTTTAAAGGTCTGCTTTTTTTTAAACAGTTTTTACATTTACTATAAATATCATTTTCAGGTTCAATTATAAATCCCTTAATTTTATAAAGATTTTTAGTTAGATTTTTATTGTTTATAGCTTTTTGATACCAATAAATTGATATATTTAAATTCTTTTCTATTCTTTCACTATTATAATATAAATTTGCAAGATTAAATTGTACATCAATTGTCCATTTTTAGCAGCTTTTTAATATCAATAAAATACTATTTCTAAATTTTTCTGTTCCTTTACCAAGATAGTATATATATGCAAGATTAAATTGTGCATCAATTTGTCTATTTTCAATAGCTTTTTAATACTAATAAAATGCTATTTCTAAATTCTATTCTGTTTCTTCACCTTTATAATAACTATTTGCAAGATTATTTTGTCTATTAATTTGTCTATTTTTAGCAGCTTTTTGATATTAATAAAATATCATTTTTAAATTTTTTCTGTTTCTTTACTAAAATAGTATCTATATGTAAGATTAAATTGTGTATCAATTTGTCCATTTTCAGCAACTTTTTGATATCAATATAATGCATTTCTAAATTCATTTCTATTTCTTTACTAAAATAATATCTATTTGCAAAAATAAATTATGCATCAATTTGTCTATTTTCAACAGCTTTTTGATACTAATTAAATGTTATTTCTAAATTCTTTTCTGTTTCTTTACCAAAATTATATGAATAAGCAAGATTATTTTGTGTATCAATTTGTCCATTTTCAGCAGCTTTTTGATACTTATAAAAGGTTTTTTTTTAAATTATTTTCTGTCTTTTTACCATTATAATATAAATGTGCAAAATTAAATTGTGCATTAATTTGTCTATTTTCAGCAGCTTTTTGATACTAATAAAAAGCCTTTTCTAAATTCTTTTCTATTTCTTCACCACAATAATACAAATGTGCAAGATTAAATTGTGCACTAATTTGTCCATTTTTAGTAGCTTTTTGATATTAACAAAAGCTAATTTGTTATTAATTTCAATTCTAAATCCTTTTATATAACATTTACTTAAATATAATTATGCAATATGATAATCATTTACTACTTTTTGAAAGTATATAAATCTTTTATTATTATTATTATCTTTAAATTAAGCATATTATAATAAAAAGACATATTTTGGTTTATCTTGATTTCCTTTAAGCATTTTAAAAATAATGCTGGTTGATTGAGTAGAAAGTGAAATGTATTTATTAATAAAGTATTTTATTTCTTTAAAGTCTTTACCTTTATCTTGAGTCTTAATCAAAAGTATGAATAATTTATCAATAAGCGTATTAATATTATCTATCAGATTAATAATTTCTGATATGACATTATATTCTTTTTTGACATAATTATTGGATTAAACAAAAAAGATATTTAATTATATAATTTGTTTATTTTATAAATATTGATATAAACAACAATATATTTTTTCATCATTAATAATATTAAGGATTATAAGAAAAGTTTCTGTTATACAGTTTTTATACAGATCCCTGCCAAAGGTCTCCAAATGCTTTTTGGCTCAATATAAAACTTAATTTTTTTAAATTTGATTAAAGAAACTTTATTAATATATTTATTAAAGTACGATATGCTACAAATTTAGTACTAAATAATTAGTACTTGGTCAGGCCTCCATTTGCTTCAATTAAATCACAAATTCGCTGCAGCATACTATCAACCAAATTTTCAATAGTTTACATTGGAATTTGATTCCATATCCTTATAACATGTCGGTCGAGTTGAGCAAGATTGGAAGGCAAATTTTTCCTTTCACGAATGCTTTTTCTTGACTTTGGTCCATAGATTCTCAATAGGATTGAGATTGGATTTTGAGCAGGCCATAAAAGTATGCGCAAACCATTTTCTGCATGAAACTTCTTTGCAAGTTTCGTTTTGTGAGGGCGAGCATTATCCTCTTGGA
>CAJVPQ010002070.1:0-15187 GCA_910591825.1 Funneliformis caledonium
CCAAAAATTTGACCAGTGGGAGCCATAGGCAGTAGCTGTTAAAAAGGATGTAGGGTTTGATGTGATGGGAATAGGGGAGGAGTGTGAAAAACCAAGGGACTGTATAGTCTTCTTTAATGTTATTAGCAATCTTCTATTCATTGAAAGCAGTATTTCTATTTTTTTACATCTCATAACAGGATGTAGAAAAGTCATGGTAAAGAGATGATAGTAGAACATATGATAGAGCTAATGTAGATACACACGCAGTGACTTTATTTGACAATGATAATGGTATAATTCCTTTGAGTAAGTCAATAATCCAAAAGCTATCCGTAATGGACACTGAAGTCCAAATATTATCTGACCAAATTTCTTGTATTAGTGAGTCATCCACTAGAATATTTAATTCCTGGAGATGAATAATGAATGATATCTTGTGTTTAACCACAATGTCTTATAAAGTTGGATTGTTTTTTAAACATAGCCAAAGGTGAACAAAATCTTCAATAGTGGAGTGATAACGGAAGCATTGTGCTAAGATATACGTATCAGCGTATCAGGAATGTGAGTATGTACTACTTCTAAAGTAGGGAACATTTGGAGCAACATTTTGATTTTGAATTTCTTTTTGAAGCATTCTGTAATGAACGTTTTACAAGAAGATTCTTCATTATTAAGGACCTTGAATAGAAAGGACCAGTCAATCAATTTGTTACAATATGATTTCAGGTGTGGCAGTGATAATAGGGACTCAGCCTAAACGGCTTGTATTTTATTTTTAATGAAAAGATGATGAGGGGCTATAATAGGGATTGAATTATAGCAAAGGTAATAGCCAGAACCCAGATGATCTTTATTGATGGATAATTGGTGAGCAGAAAGATGCTTAGTAAGTTTGTCTACTTTGTTGTTGAGGAGGTCATCAGTGTGTGCGTTAACTTTAGTGAAAGAAACTGCTATGTGTTTTTGGGCTGTCAAGTTAAATAACATTGATCATATGTGGAAATACAGAATTTTAAAAGCGGGGTTAATGAATAATGATTCACAGAAGAGGAATGACAGTTTATGGAAGGTGGAAATAGCCACTTGTGAGTCAGTGCAAATTTCAACATCATAATTGTGAGGCGAGATATAGATTACGGCTAAAATAGCTACGATTTCTGCAAGAGTGAAAGAAGGATTTTATGAGAAAAGAGAAGTATTGAAAGATGTGGATAGCCAATTAGGATCAGTTTTCAACCACGTAATACCCAAACGAATGTTTGAAGAGCCTAAAGAGGTTAGAGAACTATCTGTATAAAATTGAAGAAAAGAGGCAAAAGTAAAATTAGTTTTAATATTATTAAGTAAGTCTATTGAATAAACATCAAATGGTAAAACATCAAGGTTAAGTATTGGTTTAGTTAGATATTGATATGAATTAGTCAGTTTAGATAGGGCGATCTCTTTTAGCATGAGATCAGAGAGACTGCATCTCCATCCTATGTGTTTGTTGTATTGGATTTTTATTTTGGTGCAGAATTAGAGTAGAAGCTTTATAGCACAAAAATTATGTTTGTTCTTGTAAACGGTGGTGACGATTGCTGTAGGATCAAAAAGATTACATCTGTTGCATGAAAGGATGTCTGCTCTAAAGTTCGAATCATGTGCAGATATATAATGTTAGATATAAATTACGTCATTAGTAATAGTTTTGACTTTTCCAATTATGTAGGTCATAAATTGGTTGGACCAGATGATTACAAAAGTAGGATTATTGTTGTCATCCTCTTTTAACTGAATGGTAGTTAGAGGTAAGTCACATATTGAAGGATGGGTTGACATATAGGTGATATAGTCCTATTTGAGGCATCAGAAATAAGTTGAGATTCTAAATTCAGAAACTAATTTGCACGTGATATATTCATATTGAGAAGCCAGTTGATATCGAAGGATGTAAAGAGATAGCATCCCTCCATTGAGATGAGTTGATCCACAAACATAATTGACAGAATACAAATGTTCTTAATGGACTTTCTATAAGTTTTCATAGGTAAAACTGATGAAATAGATGTAGAACCACCCATAATTTGTGTCAGATCGAAGTGTTCATCCAAACATTTTTCAAAAGTAAGACCTTTTAGTTTAGCTGCTAATAAGAAGGAGGACCACCAATCTTTAAAAAATGAGGGGTTCTCGTAAGGCCAATTGGTAACAGGTGATAGGTGTAACTATTCTAATAACTGAAGTTACATGATTCTCAATCTAGCAGTATTGCTTAATAGAGCGATATCATCTATCATTTTAAGAAAATCAGAAGATTTTGCTAACATTTGTTTGTCATAAAGGTGAGCTAAATTATATCCAAACGTTGAGTGTATAATAGGGGTAGGCAAGGACTTGATAAGACAGAGTTTGTTTTTGAAAAAGGCTCGAAATAACGCCATCATAGTATTACAGAAATTTGCTGGAAGAAAGGTCAGTTTAGTTTTGTAGATAATTCTAAGGATAATCACAGAATTAAAAATTGCAACAAATTGTCTGTCCATGAGTCATTTTTTATCTAAAACGTTTTTAACTTTTTTGAATTCTATAGAAACTTGATTTGTAATATATGAGGTGTTATCAAAAAGTGATATCCAAACGCTAAGATAACGAATTGATTCTTTGTGTGAGAACGGTGAGAGCCAAACGTCCTTGTTATTGAAGGTAAAGTTAATAGTACTAGTGTCTTTAATATTCATTAACAAAACCGATTTATTCCAATTTACTTGGATACTGTTAAGTGTGAAGAAAGAGTCTGCGAGAGTCATTATATTTTGGAGATCCGTTCTAGAATCCGCCATCCAGAGAGTATCATCCATATAAGCGAATGCTGAGACATGATTTGTGAAGTGAGTTGAGGAATTTTTGGTAAGGTTTTTCTCCAAGTAACGCTTTGAGTATATCCTAATGAGGAGTTTTGAATTTTGCATAATAGTGGATCGTAATAGATGTACCATAATATCGAAGAGATAATTTCACCTTGATCAATATCTGAGAGGACATAATAGGCATCAGTATTACCATGTGCTGTGAATATCTGATTGAAACGAGAGGTAAATATCAAAAATATGAGATGAATGAAGGTCATTAGAAGGTGTAGTCTAGTGAGCGCTCTAATTAAAATTCCAAGATTGACTCTATCATATGCCTTTGACATGTCTTGAAATAGGATCCAAAGGTTGTTATGATAAAATGATGCATCATATTTAATATTATCAAGGATATTAATTGGTTTAAAGTGCTTCTGAAAGGGAGACCAGCAAAATTGTTGCCTTTGAGAACATTATTTTTAGCTAAAATAGCGAGAAGTCTACTGTTAATAAGTTTAATAAGAGCCTTTTTAGAGCATTCTAACAAGGTGATCAGTCATGTATGATTAAGGTTAAATTCCCATAGTTTTAGTTTCAGAATTGGATACACAAAAGCTAAGTTCCATTTATGTGGAGTTAGATTATGCAAAAGACAACTAGAAGCAATCTTCCAAAAACATTTAAATGCAAAGGGACCAAGATGCTTTAACATTTCATTCAATATTTTAGAAGGGCCAGGAGCTTTGCCATTAGGTAATGATTTAAGAACATCAGACCATTCTTCTTCAGTAGGAGGTTGCATGAGAGGATCATAAATGTCAGGATTAATGTCATTTAAGGATGCGTATTTCTCTGCCTATAGATCTGGGAGTAGTGGATTTGAGTATCTAGATCCTACGACTTGTTGAAAGTATCGAACAGTTTCTCTTTTAATATCAATTGGATCTGTACGTAGTTCTTTAGACGAACTGTTATTGTTAATACAATGATCTAAATGAATAGTTATACGAGGGCGTTCAAGAAGAGAATCAAATATTACTAACTGGTTCATAGTGAAATTTTCACATCTTCGATCTATTGCTTTCTGTATGGATTTTGCTTTGTATTCTATTTCTTGTAATTTTGCAGCAGCTATTAGGATCTTCTTTAGGTCTTTGAGAAGGAGTAATGATGTTGATATGGAGTTCAAGGTGTATATATCTGATGTAGGTAGAGGACATTCGTAATCTGATGAGAAACTTGAGGTTTTATTAAATAGAGTATTCCATTTGTTGTTATAACTTCCACTGTTAAGACATTGTTTGGAAATTTTCTCCAATTTGTGTAAGAGTTTGATGCGTTTGTAGATTATTTTTAGTAATTTTGGTCTAAGGTCACAAGTATGATGAGAGGTACATTTATTCGGTATACTTTTGAGTGCATCATCTATAATAGCTTTCTGTAAGAGATCCCATATGAAGTTGAGCTTGTAGATGCTAGAAATATTGTCGAGGTTAGCAGAAGCCAATCTTGATTTTTTGCAACGAGCATCAACGGTGTCAGCAAAAGTTGACCAATCATCATCCATCATGTCATGATACATAAAAACATGTTTTTTCATCATTGAGGAATTATTGAAACTTAGATTGATAGAGGATAAAGTTATTGATGCAGAGACAATATAATGATCAGATAGTGATAGATCCACTGAAATAACTTGATGGTCATTAAAATCTGGAATTAAAGAAGAGGCAATAAAAATGTGATCAATAGTTGACCGCGAAGATCCACAGACATATGTATGAAGGTCATTAATATTTCTTGTTGATTTAACAAAGTCGTAAGTGTTAATAAAATTATTGTTTGTAATATGATTCATAAATTGAGTTGAGTGTGAGGGATTGTGAGATCTCGATGGGTCTAAATTGAAGTCTCCTAAAATAATGATATAAAAGTTAGCTCTAATGGCTTCATCTATAAGGGTGTGCATCTGATGAATTGTTTTTAAGCAAAGAGGTTCATCTGAACATGATAGATAGACGTTAATAATATGAAGTTTATTTTTGTTTTTAAATTGAAAATCAATATAAAAAATTCAATTGAAAAATGATGAATGGTAAAAAATGTGATCAGCGAGGTATTTTTTAACAAGAAATTCAACGCCAAAACCTGAACGTCGAGTATCAATTTCTGTGAAAAAGAAAGATAAAAATTTGTTATTGCAAATGGATTTGAAGGGAAGTGATGGAAGGGTGTAGTGAAATTGGTTTCTTGTAGTGCAATAATATCTAAATGGTTAATAGAGTAAAATCAAATAAAAGCTGTTGTTTGTGTGGGTCAAGTAATGAGCGAGTATTATGGGATGCAATGTTAAAGAGTGTGGGGTAGGTTTGATAGCTATATTGTTCTTTTAATCATTAAAATAGATTAGAAGAAGAGGTCGGGATGGGATGTTTCAGTACCATCATTATTAACTCAAATTGCACCTGGTTTGATTAGTTGAGGGACAGGTATACATAGTGATTCATTTGATTTTCCATGTATGAAATTTTAGATACAGGCAACTGCTTCGAGCGCAGAGTTAAGTTTTTCAATATTTTGTTTGTTGTTTAGGCGAAGTTCCTCATTTTCTTAAGCAAGCCATTGTAGTTTCCCTTCATATTCAACGATTTTAAATTTAAAGGTATCTACACCCTCTTCATAATGGGATTCATCTGTTTCCATATCGGTCTTGCCTTTACCTTTGTTTTTAGAGTTTAGTGCAGCGACTTTTTCTGGAGTGAGGGTAAAAATATTGAGATGTCGTTTGACAGTATCAAGACGTTGAACTGTAAAGGTAAGGTCAGTATGTATTTTTGCAAGGGTTTCTGTAAGCGCATTTAACTTGAGCATAATTTTTGTAGCATCAGATAGTTTCCATACTGATTGGTTATCACGTTGTTGCTTTGGGAAAAAATAGTTATCCTCAACCTGTTCTGACCAGGATTTGTTGGCATGAATTGAATCATCTAAAGATGATTTATTATTGTTGTATGTGTTGTTCTTGTTGCTGTTGTTTTTATCGTTAGAAAGCAGTTTAGAGTAAACTGAAATGATAGGGGGTTTGTTCAAAGGTGATGCAGTTTGCCGAGTGCGATTTGCGAAAGAACGAGAATTATTTGGATCAAATACAGTATCTTTGTCGTGTACGAATGTAGTCGAACAGGTTTAGGAGGAGCGGAATAATTTTTGAATTGGGCGGGTTTAAACCTTTGATACAAATTTTGAGTTTGACGGTCATGTGGTGCAGTACGTTTCCTTTACAAGAACGGGTATCATGTCCTGGTGCGGTGTAGTAAGCACATAGTTTAGTATCAGGTTAGGTCAAAATAAGTCTTTTATCATCAAGAACAATTTGGTCGCTATTTATTACGGTATATAAATCTTTCTCCGTAGTAAAATGAACAAAGGCATATTGTAAGTTTTGATAATTTGAACAAGCTTTAGGAACTACCCATATCATTACGTTAACAGCCTTAGCGATGGGTTCTAACTCTCGTCCAGATGTATCTTTAGGCAAATTTGTAAGTTTGAGTGTAAATTTTGATCAAAGTTGAATTTCCTCTGTTGTGGTAGAGCAGGAGTGAACATGTATAAGATCTTTGAGAATGAATTGACCTTTGATTTTATTGAATATGGTCACATCGGTACCTTCTACAAAGAAGATGGTTGCTTGTTGCCACAGATTTTTGGTGATCATAGAACATCGCAAAATACTGTCAAATTTGGTAAAGGTTGATCGAATGACATTTTTGAAAGTAGAAATGGGGATCTCTGTTACTTTGATCGCTAGGTCAGGGTTAAACCTAAATAAGGTAGGATGCTCGAGTGGCAATAATTTTAGATCTGCCATATTGGAAATTTAACACAGAGCGCATTGTTTACATCCAAACTCGTGGAGAAACCAAAACGGACAATTTTGAGTGATTTATTTGTAGGATCCTGCTTAACGGAAGCACTAATGAATGACGAAAAATCAACGCCATTGAACATTTCACAAGCAAGGTTGATTTTTTACTTATTTATCTTTCAGGAAGGAAGGTTTCGAAGGCGCAGTAAATGTAGAAGAAAGAGTCATCGCGGATACGTTCAAAGGAGAGTACGTTAGGTAAAGTAATGTTTTTTTCAACTAAGTTTTCAGTTGGGTCATGAGCCTGATCCTCGTCCATAGTATTAGTAGTTTTGGAGGTGACTGGTGTTGAGACACTTTCGTTTTTAGTAATAAAATGAGGGTCCACTTCCATAATACTTTGGGAGCTGAAAGCAACGTTTGAGTTTTCAGTGTTATCGGTATTAGTAGAACCTGGATGGTTAAGAACTGTTACAGTTTTCTTTGAGAAGATTCCTGAGACTTTTCATTGACAGGTGAGTCAGGATGACTATGAGTATTACGTTGAGCTTTTGGGTTGTTGTTAAATTTTTTTTGAGTTACTTTTCCCATAGTGTTTTTTTAAAATAACCTGATATAATTTTTTTTTTTTTTTTTTTTGAAGTGCGGCAGTTTTGCATGATCTTTATTAAATTTATAATATACTAAGTACATATAATAAAACAGAAAATACAAAAATATCTATAATATAATTTATAAACTAAACTACTTTATCAATACCAACCTTGCACTTTACCGAACTATACTATAAATAGAAAAGAAACGAAAAGATACCTTAACCTAACTAAACAATTGTATAGCTATCAAATGTCCGGAAGGGAGGGCGTGGTTACTAACATTCCAAAAATTTGACCAGTGGGAGCCATAGGCAGTAGCTGTTAAAAAGGATGTAGGGTTTGATGTGATGGGAATAGGGGGGAGTGTGGAAATCCAGAGGAGATCCAAGGGATTGTAAAATCATCTTCAATGTTATTAGCAATTTTCCACTCATTGAGAGCAGCATTTCTGTTATTCCAGATTTCGTAACAGGATGTAGAAAAATCATCGTAAAGAGATGATAATAGATCATGTGATAAAGCTGATGTAGATACACACGCAGTGACTTTATTTGATAATGATAGGGGTATAATTCCTTTGAGTAAATTGATAATTCAAAACTAGTTGAGGTGGGCGATGAAGTTCAAATAGTATCTAACTATATTTCTTGTATTAGCGAATCATCCATTAGGATGTTCAATTCTTGAAGGTGAGTGATGAATGAAATTTTGTGTTTAGCAACAATATCTTGTAGAGTTAGGTTGTTTTTTGAACATAGTCAAAGATATTCAAAGTCTTCAATAGTGGAGTTGCAGCGGAAGCATTGTGCTGAGGTATATATATCAGAAATGCGAGCATGTACTACTTCCAAGGAAGGGAGCATTTAAAGCAACATTTTGATTTTGAATTTCTTTTTGAAACATCCTGTAAAAGACGTTATGCAAGATGATTCTTCATTATTGAGAATTTTGAACAGAAGAGGCCAGTCAATCGATTTATCATGATATGGTCTCAGATGTGGCAGTGACAAGAGGGACTCAGCCTACACAGCTTGTATTTTGTTTTTGATGAAAAGACGATGAGGTACTATAATAAGAATTGAATGATGGCAAAGTTAGTAACCAGGGCCTAAATGGTCTTTGTTAATGGATAATTGGTGAGCAGGAATTAGCTTAGCAAGTTTGTCTACTTTGTTGTTGAGAAGGTCATCAGTATGTGCTTTGACTTTGGTAAAAGAAACTGTTATGTGTTTTTGAGCTATTAAGCTAAATAACATTGACCATATATGAAAATACAGAATTTTGAAAGCGGGGTTGATGGATAATGAATTACAGAAGAGAAAGGACAGTTTATGGAAAGAAGAAATAGCGACTTGTGAATCAGTGCAAATTTTAATGTCAGAATTATGAGGTGGAACATAGATCACGGCTAAAATAGCTACGATTTTTGCAAGAGTGAAAGAAGGACTTTGTGAAAGGAGAGAAGCATTGAAAGATGGTAATGGCCACTTTGGATCAGTCTGTAACCACGCAATACCTAGACGAACGTTTGAAGAGCCTAAAGAGGTTAGAGAACTATCTGTATAAAATTGAAGAAAAGAGGCAGAAGTAAAATTAGTTTTAATATTATTTAATAAATCTATTGAATGACCATCAAAAGGTAAAACATCAAGGTTAGGTATTGAATTGGTTGGATATTGATATAGATTAATCAATTTAGATAGGGTGACCTCTTTTAGCATAAGATCGGAAAGGCTGCATCTCTATCCTATATGTTAGTTGTATTGAATTTTAATTTTAGTGCAGAATTGGAGTGGAAGCTTTATTGTACAGAAATTATTCTTGTTCTTGTGAATAGTGGTGACAATTGCTGTAGGATCAAAAAGACTATATCTGTTGCATGAAAGGATGTCTGCTCTAGAGTTTGAATCATATGCGGATATGTAATGTTAAGCATAAATTGCATCATTATCAATAGCTTTTACTTTTCCAATTATGTAGGTTATAAATTGGTTAAACCAAATAACTACGAAAGTAGGATTATTGTTGTCATCCTCTTTTAATCGAATGGTAGTCAGAGGTAAGTCACATATCGAAGGATAGGGTTGACATGAGGGTATTATGATTCTATTTGATGCGTCGAAGATAAGTTGAGATTCTAAACTCAGAAACCAATTAGCATGTGATATATTGATGTTGAGAAGCCAGTTGATATCAAAAGATGTAAAAAGATAGGATCCATCCATTGAGGTTAGCTGATCCATAAACATAATTGACAGAATACAAATGTTTTTGATTGATTTCCTATAAGTATTCATAGGTAAAACTGCTGAAATAGGTATAGAACTGCCCATAATTTGAGTTAAATCAAAGTGTTCATCCAAACATTTTCCAAAAGTAAGGCCATCTAATTTAGCTGCTGATAAGAGGGAAGACTACCAGTCTTTAAAAAGTGATAGATTCTCGTAGAGCCAACTGGTAACAGGTGATAGGTGTAACCATTCAATAAGTTGAAGTTACATGATTCTCAGTCTAGTAGTATTGCCTAATAGAGCGATGTTATTAATCATTTTAAGGAAATCAGAAGATTTTGCTAACATTTGTTTATCATAAAGGTGAGCCAGGTTGTATCCAAATGTTGAGTGTATAATAGGGGCAGGCAAAGACTTTGTAAGACGAAGTTTATTTTTGAAAAAAGCTTAAAATGAAGCCATCATAGTATTACAGAAATTTGCAGGAAGAAAGGTTAGTTTAGTTTTGTAAATAATTCTAGGGATGATTACAGAATTAAAAACTGCAACAATTTGTTTGGCTGTAAGTCATTTTTTGTCTAATATATTTATAACTTTTTTAAATTCTATAGAGACTTGATTTTTGATAAATAAGGCGTTATCAAAAAGTGATATCCAGACACCAAGATAACGAGTTGAGTCTTTATGCGAGAGCGGTGAGAGCCAAACGTCTTTGTCATTGAAGGCGAAGTTAACAGCACTAGTGTCCTTAATGTGTCCTTAATATTCGTTAACAAAACTGATTTGTCCCAATTGACTTGGATACTGTTAAGGGTGAAGAAAGAGTCTGCAAGATTCATAATATTTTGGAGATCCATTCTAGAATCCGCCATCCAGAGGGTATCATCTATATAAGCAAGCATTGGGACATGGTTTGTAAAAGGGTTGAGAAGTGTTTAGTAAGGTCTTTCCTCCAATTGACACTTTGAGTATAGCCTAACATGGAGTTTTGAATTTTGCATAATAATGGATCATAATAGATACACCATAATATCGGAGAGATGATTTCACCTTGGTCGATACCTGATAGGATATAGTAGGCATCAGTATTACTATATGCAGTAAATATCTGATTAAAACGAGGGTGAAAATTGAAATTATTAGTTGGATGAAGATCATCGGAAGGTGTAGTCTAGTGAGTGCTCTAATTAACATTCCAAGATTGACTCTTTCATATGCTTTCGACATGTCTTGAAAAAAGATCCAAAGGTCATTATGATGAAATGATGTATCATATTTAATATTGTCAAGAATATTAATTGGCTCAAAGGTGCTTCTAAAAGGAAGACCAGCAAAATTGTTGCCTTTGAGAACATTATTTTTAGCTAAAATGGCGAGAAGTCGACTATTAATAAGTTTAATGAGAGCTTTTCTAGGACATTCTAACAGCGTGATTGGTTGTGTATGATTGAGGTTAAATTCCCATGGTTTTGGTTTTGGAATTAGATATACGAAAGCCAGATATTATCTATGAGATGACAAATTGTGTATCAAGCAATTAGAGGCTATCTTCTAAAAACATTTAAATGCGAAAGGACTAAGATGTTTCAACATTTCATTTGATATTTTAAAAGGGCCAGGAGCTTTGCTATTTGGTAATGATTTGAGAATGTTAGACCATTCTTCTTCAATGGGAGGTTGCATAAGAGAATCATAAATGCTAGGATTGATATCTTTTAAAGGTTCATATTTATCTTTCCATGCGTCTGAAAGCGAAGGATTGGAGTATCTGGATCCTATTACCTGTTAAAAGTGTTGAGCTGTTTCTCGTTTTACATCTATAAGGTCTGTAAGTAACTCTTTGGACGGGCTGTTATTATTAATACAATGATCTAAATGAATAGTAGTTCTAGAATGATCAAGGGGAGAGTCAAACATTGCTGACTGATTGGTGGTAAAATTGTCACATCTACGGTCTATCGCTTTCTGTATTGATTTTGATTTATAATCACATTCTTGTATTTTTGCAGCAGCTATTAAGATCTTTTTCAAGTCTTTGAGACTGGATAACGTTGTTAATATCAAGAACAATGTATAAGACATAAAAGTAGGTAACTGGATATCATATTCCATGGAGAACAATAAAACTTTATCAAATAAAATACCCCAATTTGTGTTGTAACTCCCATTGTTAAGACATAATTTGGAGATTCGATCTAATTTATGCAGGAGATTAATATGTTTATAAATTAACTTGAGTAATTTTGGTCTAAGATTACGAGTATGATGTGAGATATGTTTATTCAGTATACATTTGAGCGCAGCATCTATAATAGCTATTTGTAAGAGATCCCATGTGAAGTTGAGCTTGTGAATGTTAGGAATGTTGTCAAGATCGACTGAAGCCAATCTTGACTTTTTGCAACGAGCATCAACGGTATTGGCAAATGTTGACCAGTCATCTTCCTTCATATCATGGTACATAAAGACTAATTTTTTCACCATTGAGGTATTGTTGAAGCTTGGATTGATCGAAGTCAGAATTATAGAGGCAGAGACTATATAATAATTGGATAGCGATGAATCCACTGGAATGACTTGATGGTCATTAAAATCAGGAATTAAAGAAGAAGTGATAAAAATGTGATCAATAGTTGATCGCGAAGAGCCACAGACATATGTGTGAAGGTCATTAACATTTCTCGTCGATTTAATAAAATCGTATGTATTAGTAAAATTATTATTTGTAATATGTTCCATGAAACGGGTTGAATGTGAGGGATTGTGAGATCTCGACGGGTCTGAATTAAAGTCACCTAAGATAATAATATAAAAGTTATTTCTAATAGCTTCATATATAAGGGTACGCATCTGACGGATTGTTTTTAAATGAAGAAGTTCATCTGAACATGATAAATAAACGTTAATAATGCGAAGTTTGTTTTTGTTTTTAAATTGGAAATCAATATAAAAAATTCGGTTAAAAAATGATGAATGGTGGAAAATATGATCAGTGAGGTATTTTCTAATGAAAAATCTAACGCCAAAACCTGAATGTCGAGTGTCAGGATCCGTAGAGAAGAAAGATAAAAATTTGTTATTACAAATGGATTTGAAGGGAAAGTGATGAAGGGGTGAAGTAAAATTAGTTTCTTGCAATGCAATAATGTCTAAATGATTAACAAAGTAAAAATCAAATAAGAGTTGTTGTTTATGTGGGTCGAGTAAAGAACGAGTATTATGGGATGCAATGTTAAAGAATGTGGGGGTAGGCCTGATATTTGTATTATTTTTTATAATCATTAATAATAATAAGTTTAAAAGAAGAGGTCGGAGTGGGATGTTTCAGTATCATCATCATTAATCCAATTGCACCTGGTTTGATTAGTTGTGAGATAGGTGTACAAAGTGATTCATTTGATTTTCTGTACACAAATTTTTGAATATGGGCGACTGCTTCGAGCGCTGAGTTAAGTTTTTCAATGTTCTGTTTGTTGTTTAGGTAAAGCTCTTCATTTTCCTGAGCAAGCCATTGGATTTTTTCTTCGTATTCGATGATTTTGGATTCAGAGATATCAACGCCTTCTTCATATTGGGTTTCATTGGTTCTCATGTCAGCTTTGCCTTTACCTTTATTTACAATGTTTAGCTCAGCAACTTTTTCAGGAGTAAGGGTGAATATATTGAGATGTTGTTCGACAGTATCAAGATGACAAACTGTAAAGGTGAGGTCAGTATGTAGTTTTGCGAGGGTTTCTGTAAGCGCATCTAACTTAAGCATAATCTTAGCAGTGTTAGACGGTTCTCAAGCAGATTGGTTATCACGTTGTTGCTTTGGGGAAAGATAATTGTTCTCAATCTGATTTGACCAGGATTTGTTGACATAAAGTAAATCGTCTAAAGATGATGAATTATTATTATTGTTTATGTTGTTCTTGTTGTTGTTATTGTTACTAGTAGGCGGTTTAGAGTGAACTGGAATGACAGAAGGTTTATTTGAAGGTAGTATATTTTGACGAGTACGATTCGCGAATGATTGAGGATTTTTGGGATCAAAAACAGTATCTTTATTATGTACGAATGTGGGTCATACAGGCTTAGGAGAAGCAGAATAATTTTTGAATTGGGCAGGTTTGAATCTTTGATATAGATTTTGAGTTTGACAATCCTGTAGCGCAGTACGTTTTCTTTTACAGGAACAAGAATCATGTCTGGGTGCAGCGCTGTGAGCATATAGTTTTGTATCAGATTAGGTTCAAATAAGTCTTTTATCATCAAAAACAATTTGGTCGCCGTTTACTGTAGCATATAAATCTTCCTCCGTTGCAAAATAAACAAAGGTGTATTGTAGGTTTCAATAATTTGAACGAGCTTTAGGAACTACCCATGTTATTGCATTAATTGCCTTGTTGATGGGTTCTAATTCTCAGCCGGATGTATCTTTAGGCAAGTTTGTAAGTTTAAGAGTAAATTTTGAATGGGATTGAATTTCCTCCATTGAAGCAGAGCAGGGTGAATATGAACGAGATCTTTGAGAATGAATTGACCTTTAATTTTATTGAATATTGTTATATCAGTACCTTCTGCAAAGAAGATGGTTGCTTGTTGCCACAGATTTTTAATAATCATAGAACAACGTAGAATATTGCCAAATTTAGTAAAGGTTGATCAGACAATACTTTCGGAAGTTAAAATGAGGATCTCTGTTACTTTGATCGCCACCATGGGGTTGAACCTGAATAAGGTAGGATGTTCAAGTGGCATTAATTTTAGATCTGCCATATTGGAAAATTTAGCAACAAGCGCTTTGTTTGCATCTAAACTCGTGGAAAAGCCAATTCGGATAATTTTGAGCATTTTGTTAGAAGGGTCCTGCTTCACAGAAGCACCAATGAAAGACGGAAAATCAATGCCGTTGAACATTTCACAAGTATGGTTAATTTTTTTCTTATTCGATTTTTCAGGGAGAAAAGTTTCGTATGCGTAGTAAATGTAGAAAGAGGAGGCATCGTGTATACGTTGAAAAGAGAGTATGTTAGGCGAAGAGGTATTTTTACCAACTAAGTTTTCAGTGGGTCATGTGCCTGGTCCTCGTCCATGATGTTGGTAGTTTTAGAAGTGACTGGTATTGGAGCACTTTCGTTTTCAGTAGCTAGAGAAGGTTCCACTTTCATAGTGCTTTGGAAACCAGAAGCGACGTTTGAGTTTTTAGTATTTGTAGTGTCAGTGGAACCTGGACAGTTAAGAACTGTCACAGTTTTCTTTTGGAGAGGTTCCTGAGACTTTTCGTCAACGGGTGAGTCAAGACTACAACGAGTATTACGTTAAGCTTTTGGATTGTTATTAAATTTTTTTTGAGTTACTTTTCCCATAATGGTTTTGAGTGGAGTGGGAAAGAGTTTTTTAAAATAACCTGATATATATATATATATATATATATTTTTTTACTTATTAATGTGCGGTGGCTAGAGGTTAGTAGAGGGTATATCCTATTTAGGATAAGTATTATCCTACGTTAAGAAACCTCTTTAGGTCTTCTGATTCCATTGAAGGGGTACGGTAACCCACCTAGAAGCACACTCCCGTACGGTTGCCACCTAGTATAGACCACTTTGCAACAAGTTATCCCCATGTCACAAAGCTCACTAGACCTTATTGGGTACCATCACCTTTGGATAGAGGGCTCACTTCAACCAT
>CAJVPQ010002071.1:0-15180 GCA_910591825.1 Funneliformis caledonium
GTATTTCAATTATTATAATGTATAATTTTTATAGTTTTAAAATATTAATTTATTAATAATACTATTTCAAGTCAATTCAAGTCAAGTCGAGTTTGAGTCAAGTTTAAATCGAGTCAAGTTAAATATTTAACTCAACTCGAATTTGATTTGACTCGCAAATCATCAAGTCAAAAAAATATAAACTCGACTTGATTTAAACTCGACTCGGCTTATTTAACTCGTGAGTTAACTCGACTCGTCTAGAACTCTAATAATAATAGTATTAACATTGATAATATTAATATATAAGAGCTAAGCTATTAAAACCAGGTTACTCTTTTAACTAAAAATAAGATTTTTTGATTTATATTAATATATAATATATAAACTTTATTTAGTTAAATTTATAATTAATTATTTTATTAATAAAGCAAACAATTAGACTGGTAAAATTTTGTTTAATCAGTTAAAATTTAAAATTAGATTTTGAAAATGATTAATATTATTTTAAAATTCAAAATTTTTTAATTTTAAAAAATTATAATATAAAACTTATATTAATTTTTAAATGTATATTTGAATAGAATATTTAAAATATTTAGATTTCTAGAAAATTTTTTATTGAAAAATATTAAAAATGATTAAAATTTTTTATTAAAAAATTGTTAAAAAAAAAAATTTTTTATTAAAAATTCTTTTTTAATATAAAATTATTTTTTTAATAAAATTAATATAATAATATTTTATATAAATTCTAAATAATTCAAATTAACCTAAAAATTTTCAGTTCAGATTGACTTAATTTAGTTTTAAATTATATATAAAGTAATCTAAAATTTTAGATAGTTTTATTTTAAATGAATAATAAAAATATTATTTTATTAAAATGTTTAAATTATCATTTTAAATAAATAATAAGAATATTATCTAATTAGAAATAATTAAAATTATTATTTAAATGATAAAAATCATATTATAAAAAGCTGTAAAATATGAAATTATCAATAAATATTTTGATCATTTCCTTAAAAAAACAAATATTTTCTTCTAAATAACTATTTATTCTGACTATTTTTATTTTTGACTTTGTAATTAACTTTGTTAACTTTATTACTTATTTAAACTTATCAAATTTTATTATATAATTATATTATTTGACTATTTTAACTTTACCATTTAATTTATAAGTCAATTTTACAATCTAGCTTTACTAACTTTACTATTTAACTTTTTACTACTTGATTTTATCAAATTTATAATATAAATTTATTAATTAATTTTGATACCTTTACCACTTAATTTGAATTTATTAATTAATATTATTTATTATTTTTACTTGACTTTTTATTATTTAATTTTATTACTTTTAGACATTTAACTTATATTTAATTAATTATTTAGTTTTATTAACTTGTATTACTTGCTTTATTACTTGACTAACTTTTATTATAATATTATAAATATCGCAAGAAAATTATCTGATAATTTAATAATTTATAATAATAAATATTTACACAAAATGATTGGATTATATAATTTAACTAAATGGATAATTATTATTATTAAAAATACATTTTTCAAGCAATAATAAAAAGTCATTTTGAAACTAAAATTTATTTTAATGATAATATGTATAATAATATTATTAAAGTATATAATAATGAAAAAATTAATATTAAAGAATAATTATAAGAAGTATCAGATAAAATTTCATTTACTTTTGATTGTTAGACTTCTAAAAATCAAGTTTTATTTATTAAAATTATAGCATACTAGATTAAAAAGATTGAAAACTTAAAGAAATCCTTCTTGATTTTTATTATTTTAAAGAATCTTATTCAAGTAAAAATATTTTATATATATTTTATAAAATCTTAAAAAAAATATAAAATATTACAAAAGATAAATATTTTAATTTATTTAATTAATAAAAAAAATAAGTATATTTTTAATTAAAAAATAATATTTTTAATATTAAACATTATATCTGATAATGCATATAATATGAATACTACATTTATTAATTTATTTTTTGAATAATAATATAATTTTTAATTTTAAAGATCAATATATATAATATTTAACTTATATTATTAATTCAGTTATTTAAGAAGCTTTTTAATATTAGAAAGAATTAAATCAAAAAGAAAATATAAAAATAATTAATACTAACTATTAATAATATTACTATAATTTAGTTAAGAAAATTAGTAGTTAAATTTATATTTTACCTTAACAATCACCAAATAAATCTAATGTTAAACAGATTAAATTCTTTTTTGTTAGTGATCAATATTATGCATTATTATGATTTTATTATATGAAAATTTAAAAATTACTGATTTAACTAGATTTTGTAAAACAAAATAAGCTAATTAAAAATAATTTTTTTAATCTTGAGCATGTATACGACATTTTTTCTTAAATATATTAATAAGAAATTTTTTTATTCAGAAGGATCTTGAGGTTAAAGTTGACAAACTATTAGTAATTCAAATATTCAAAAATGCAAATAATTGTTGAAGACTGTTTTAATATTAATGAAAATAGTAATAATAAAAACAGTTTTTAAACTAGAGACTTTTGAATTTAATGAAATGGACATAATATATGAATCTGATAATGATAGTGATTTCAGTAAATTTGAAAGTAAGAATAGAGAGAACAAAAATAATGATAAAAGTGATTTATTATTAAGCAAAAAAAAAAATAAAAAAATTAACTTCGTATATATTAGTTGATAAAATTAAGGGTAAAATTTAAAGATATAAAAATACAGAAAGTTTTTGAACATTATATCAATTAGTTAGAATATGGTAAATAGATAGTAAAAAAGTTTTAGAAGTAAGTGAATCTTTGAAAATACTTGAAGTTTACAGTTATCACTTTAATCATGACCAGAATAAATTATACAATTCAAAAATTAAACAGATAACTTATACAACAGATAGTGTTTTTCATAAGTAAAGGTGTTTTTTTTGTAAAACTTTTTAATTTTTTTAGTCAAAATGATAGTTGCTCAAAACATTCCAAAAAATCATTTAGAAAAAATATACAGATTGTATGTAACGAATAATATATATATTCTGCATTTGGAGATTGCAATTCAATTTATGAACTAACTTTTGAAGATATTAAAGATTCACGTTACATTTGTTTAAAATGTTATAAATTGGAAAGTGATCACTTTTATATAAAAACTGGTAAAGAAAAAATAATAGTAATCTGTATTAATTAAAAATATCATGATGAAGATAATAAAAAAAATTTAGAAATAATTGCGCATTAGCTATTTCATGTTAAAAATGATAAAGATGAAGAATATCAAAAAAAGATACTTGAAACCTTTTTACCTTTTTATTTTCAATTTTTAAATAAAAATTATTCAGAAAAAAAAAGTACAAACGTAGCAGAAAATTAATCAATTACATCTTTCGCTTCTTCTAATATATTATCAAAATTTCCTACTTTTTTATAGTTCAAACATTAACATGCTTAAATCAGATTCCAATTTATTTCAATGAAAAAGAATTTGAAGAAAAAGATTTTGAACAACTTGGAGAAATATTCAGAAATAAATTACAGCAATATACAAATATTTAAAAACTAATCAAAGTTATCTTTGATTTTCAACTAGTATTGCTGAATATATTAATGCATTTCCTAAATCATTAAAAGTGTTTTTTGAAAAAATGTTTTTACAATTAGAATTAAAAAAAATAATTCAATTCAATTAAAAAAAATAAGACAAAACAAACCTTTAAGAAAATTTGATTCCTAAAAAATAAATAAATCCATTTCCTTTTTACTTTCAATATTAATAGAATATGCTTTTTCTTATTTTAATCTTTGGCTTCCTATTATATTATCATCTTTATGTAGAAGACTAAAATTAATTTCTTTACTCCATTCATTATTAACTAAATATTTAATAATTGGATATACAAATTATCATAAAAGGTGATTAGAAAAGATAAAAATGCAAAATATTAATCCTACAAAATGATTAATAAGAAGAAATAATATATTTAACTTAGCTATTATCGATAATATAAACTTCAAAGAAATTAGTTTTATTTTGATAATATTTATGATGTAACACATGAAACTTTACATGTAACTTTAAGAATAGTGTTCCAATTAACATTACCTATACCCGTTAATAAAATACTTGAAAAAATTATAGAATTAAATGCTGATACTCTTTTTTTGGAATAACATTAAGAATGTGTATGATGCAGAATAAGATAGATCATATTTTTGAGAAATTTCTAGATTTTCAAATAGATAAAAGTGAAAATATAAGTTACAACAAAAATTTAAATATTGAAATAATTGAAAAGGAAATCATTAGTCAATATAGTCTTGACTGTTTAATTTCCCATCCTAATATGGTTATTTAAACTCCTACCAGCTCTCCAAATGATGATAATAAAATTTTTTGTACTACTCAAATATATAAAAAAGAATTTTATTAAAAGATGATGAGTATCTAAATATTTATACAAATAAAACCATCTTTAGGAAGTTAATTAAAATACAAGCTCAATGGGAAAAAATAAGATCTATATTAAATTAATGACATACTTTAAAAGATATGCTTAATGTTATACTACTATTTTTTCAAGTTACAGAATTTTTCATTTAGCTATAGCAATTGTTATTCAATTTTTAGATAAACTTTAAGCTATTGTTGATTATAGATCAATAAGAAGAGTGTTAGAATTAATATAGGTTGCCATTAGAATAGCAATTCACATTTTTGCAAAAAAAAGAATATCAATATCGAAGAAATTTTAACTTTACCAATAGATAAAAATATATTTATTAAAGCTTGGTATTTCTATTATAAATAATTTGTAATTTGAAAAAAACATTTGATTGAAATACGTATTGGAAACTTTCAATTATAATATGATAATCTAATAGCTTTCACACCTCTTTTTCTGATCATAGGAAAAAATAATTATATAACCTCTGTAGCTCACTTCTTATCAATTCTTAAAAAAATTTTAATTTAGAAAAAAAATTCCAACATTGTGCTTTTACTAATTTGGCAAAAAAATGTCATTATCTAGCATTTGATAAAGCTCTAGAAATGTATGGAGTTGGATATATTAAACAAAATATAATTGAAAATGTTATTGATCAAGAAAATTTAAATCTTCAAATTCAAGCCATCTAAGAAGAAAGAGAAAGAATTGATACATTATTAAATGAGTTTTTAGATCTGTATAATTATGATAAAAAAATCATAAAGTAAATAATCAAATTGACCTTTTATGAAAGTTAATAAAAAATTTAGTTGAAGTATTTCAAACAGATAATTATATGGAATATGAACTTTTCAAAAAGAACCCACCCTTACAATTAATTCTAGATGAATTAAAAAAATTAAATAATGCTTATAAAGAAGGATTAAAAAGAATAAAGAAAGTATATCACTAAAAAGTTATTAAAATTGAAAGAATAAATACAAGGGAAAGATGCCATTTGGAAATAATTAAAACTGACATAAAATCAGTTACAAAATCTTCACAAAAAAAAAAGCTTCAGAAGGAAATAATAAAAACATATTCCACTTTGCATCTCATAATACTCTATAATTAATAAGCAATATAAACTCTCAATATTTATCTCTTGAAGATTTAAATGAACAATTAAATATTCTAAATAATAATAATCCTGCTCCTAAACGTTGAAGAATAATTATAACAGATGAAGAAAAAGAAATATTAAATCCTTTGTTGCTTAAAAATATAATACCAATAGAAGAAGAAATTAATGATATCCTAAAAAAATTATCATCTGCATAGGATAATCAAAGAGTTAAATGTTATTATAATAATAACAAAAAAAAGAAAGCTGATAACAATTAAAATAAATTTTACATTACTTTTTTTTATAGTATAAAAACTAAAATTTTAACTTAACGTTAAAGCTATTAAATATACTGCTTTTTATAACTTAAATTTATTAAAAAGAATATATTTATTTATTAAATTCAATAAAAAATAAGATTATAAAACTTCTAATGTAAGAGGATTTTGAACAAATGCTTCAAATTTTTATAATTTTTTGTGCACTAATAAACTTTTTTATAGACGAGATTTTTTTTAAAAAAAGGTTACATCAAGTATTGAGTAACCAAACAAATTAATATAATTTGTTAAATAATCACACAAAAGTTTATAGTCGAGTACTTGCAATATGATTGAAGATTCTTATTTAATATTACACAAACTTTGTTATACTAATAAATTCGTGTAATGTAGATTTGTCCAGTTATTATTAAAGATATAAAATCTTAATTATTAATATATTACTTTAAAAATTAGAAGTCTTTAATTAATTTTAAATATTAAAATATATTCGAATTTAACTTATAATATAATAAAAAAATATTAATTTTATGTGAGGTAAGTTATAAATTATAATTATTTATTTATATTTTATTTTAACAATATTTATTATTACTATAATACAGTATAGTATTAGTAAATAAGAAATTAATATTTTAATTATTTAATGATAAATGGAATAAAATTGAAGAAATTAAATTTATTAAAGGTTTATATATAATAAAATAAATAATTATTTATTTTAAAGTAGTTTTAAATAAAAATAAGGATATATATTTAGATTTTATATAGTGCTTCACAAAATCAGATCAGATTGGATTTTATCTAAATCTGATTTTCATTTTTCAGAATCAGAATCTGACAGATTGAATCTCAAATCCAGATCTGACAGATCAGTTTAAATCTAAATCTGATTTAATCTGAATCTAAAAGTTTTATTAAAAAAACAAAATTTCAGTTCTAAAAGAGATCTAAAAATGTTTCTTTTCAATGAAAAGAACCTTTTTAGCTCTAAAAGAGTTCTAAAAAGTTATTCCTTTTTAATGAAAAAAACCTTTTCAGCTTAAAAGAATTTTGAAAAGTCATTCCTTTTCATTGAAAAGAACTTTTTTAACTCTAAAAGAGTTCTGAAAAGTCATTTATTTTCAATAAAAGAAATTTTTTAGCTTTAAAAGAAGTCCAAAAATTCGTTTCTTTTCAATAAAAGGAAACAAATTTTTAGCTTTAAAAGAGATTTGAAAATTTGTCTTTTTCAATGAAAGAAATCAAATTTTCAATTCTAAAAAGGTTTAAAAATTCATCTTTTTCAATAAAAGAAACTTTTCAGTTCTAAGAAATTTGAAAATTCGTTCCTTTTCAATGAAAGGAACAAATTTTCAGATCTAAAGTATTTGAAAATTCATTTTTTTTAATAAAAGGAATTTTTCAGCTTATTAAAAGTCTGAAAATTCGTTTCTTTACAATAAAATAAACTTTTCAGTTCTAAAAGAGATCTGAAAATTTGTTTCTTTTCAATGAAAGAAAATTTTTAACTTTAAAAAAAATCTGAAAATTTGTTCCTTTTCAATAAAAAGAACTTTTCAATTTTAAAAGAAATCTGAAATTTCATTTTTGTTCAATGAAAAAAACAAATTTTTAGATCTAAAAGTGTCTGAAAATTCGTTCCTTTTCAATAAAAGGAACTTTTCAGCTCTAAAAGAGTCTGAAAATTCATTTCTTTTTAATGAAAAGAACTGTTCAGTTCTAAAAGAAATTCAAAAATTTGTTTCTTTTCAATGAAAGAAACTTTTCAACTCTAAAAGAGATCCAAAAAATCATTTCTTTTCAATGAAAGGAACTTTTTAGTTCTAAAAGAGATCTGAAAAATTCATTCTTTTTTAATAAAAGGAAACAAATTTTTGGCTTAAAAAAAGTCTGAAAATTTATTTTTAGCTTTAAAAAGTTGACCATTATTTAAATATATGATATTAAAGCAAATATATATATATTTTTTTTAAAAAAAAATAATAAATATTAAAAAATAATTTTTCTTTAAAAATTGAATTTTCTAATAAATAGTGTAATAATATTTTATAGGATATTACAAAAATTAGTCCTGTAAAAATAATCAAAAATTATAAAATAATAATAATAAAATTTTAAATAATAAATTTTAGTATCATTTTATTAATTAATTTGATTCAATATTTAAAAATAAAACAATTTATTTATTGGTTGAAAATGTTTTATTATGATATAGCATTTTTTAATCATCATTTATTCAAAATAAATTTTTTATCCTGTAAGATAATTTTAATAGCTTAACTTCTATATATATCATATGATTATATGTATTATATAATTTTAAAAACTATAGTAAATTTTATTAAAAATTATTAAATTAACACATTTATGATAAATACTATTAACCTAAATATTTTAACATATTTTTATATAATACAATCTATCTTGATATAGTAAATTTTGATATAATGAATTACGTAATGCTTAATCAATTAAATATGTCAAATTTCCTTCTTTATAATGAAGTAACTAATCAATTCCTTTAAATTCTTCGCTAATTTGCTATAATGATATTGAGATGTAGAATAACTACTTCATTATATTAAAGGTAGACTGTATTTATATTACTTACGCTTCTATATTTTAGCTTTTTTATATTATTTATTTTATCTTTTATAATATTTTATCTTTTAATATATTATCTTTAACACTTGTTTTTCTTTTAATAAAAATTACTCAGCATTTATTTTAAGCTATTTCAGAGATTATTTCTTATATTTTATAATAGAAGGATTATTAATATCAGCTAAGTTCTTATCTATTTTATTCTGAATATCATAATAAGTTTAACTTTAATAACATAATTAATAGTTTTTTTTGATAACTTTGGTAATTCTGTAAATATAGCTTTAGTTATTTTTTTAAATAATTAAAATTATATAAATTAGTATAAATAGAAAAGTAATAATAGATTTGAATACTATATTATTTTTTTATTATATTATATACTGGAATAAAAGAATATTACTGCAAAAGATTATTCAGTTTAATATTTGTATTTAAGCAACATTTATTCAGAATTATACTTATATAAAAGATTATATATTAAAAAAAGATATTAACATGAAATTAGTATCAATATATTAGCCTTTATTAATTAAGAAAAGATATATATATAAATGTATACCTTTATTAAATAAAACTAAAATGTCTAATTTCTTATATGCCAGTTGCTTATACTTTCTATTTTTCTAGTACCATATGCTAGTATTGGATTTTAGACTTATCTAATTAGATATTTATATTGGATAGTTTTTGGATTATTTAAAATAGTTTTGGACAGTTCAGAATTATCTAAAACTTTGATAGATTTTGAACGATCTAAAACTGGATTTTGGATAATTTTGGACAATCTAAAAATCATTTTGAATAGTCTAAAAACTAAATTGGAAAGTTACTATAAGAAGGTAAATGATCATTTTTTACTAAAATAATCTTTTTCAATCTTTTTAATATTATGCTACGTGATAAAGGTCAACTAAAATATAATTTTTCTTCATTTATTACAATTTTAAAAAAAAATTGTTTAGAAGATAAAGATAGATAATATATATGCAAATGTTATGCTAAGATTTTAAAAGAGAGTACTAAACCTATTATAAACAGAAAGGAAAAAATTAAAAAACACTTGATTAACTGCAAGCATTTTTGGAATAAATATGATGAAGAAGCAAAAGACATATTAAAAAAATGTGATAATAATGATAATAAAATATCATCAGCAAAAATATACATCTTGATGACTAATATTTATTTAATTTATTTAACTTTCTTTTTTATTAAGAAATGTTAATTAATTTATAATTTATTATAGATAATTTTATCTATTTTAAGTTTTTGTATAAATTCTACACAGTCATCATCAGTTTCAAGTAAATTTTCACAACAATTATCTATATTTAAATATATTATACAAAGTATTACTAAATTTAAAACTTATGAATTTTTAATTAAAATGATGATTGCAAATGGTTAGGCTTTTCAGTAGATTAATAATCCTTTAACTCATGCTTTATTTTATTATTTAAATCTAAAGTTAAAATTACCAAATTGAAAGTAACTAACTGGTACTATCTTAGATAATATAATTAAAAATATTAAAGATACATGTAAAGATAAACTAAATCAAATATATGAATAAGCTGGTATTACTCTTGCATTTGATGGTTAGAAAAATACTGTAAATTAAGAGTTACTTAGTTATGATTATAATGTCTTCTGGTAAAACATTAATATGGAAGATTATAGATAAAATAACCAAAAAGAGTGAATAATTGATATTATATTACACATTGAAAAAATGCTAGATGACTTAAAAAATCAGTCAATTAAATTTGTTGCAGTTATAAGTGATAGTACTGTAGAATATGCTTCTATACAGTAAGTAAGTTTAATATAATAAATGTTACTTTATTATTATAAAATAATTAATAATTTTATTTAAATAGACATTAACTTCATATTAAATATTCAGAATATATATTTTTACTATATTTTATACATTATGACCAGGTGTTGATTTTGATGATCATAGATTTACAATTATGTGATAAAGTACAAAATATTAAAAATATCAAACATATTAAACATATTTAATATATTTAATATAGTTAATATATTTAATATATCTAATATATCTAATATAGTTAATATAGTTAATATAGTTAATATATTTGATATGTCAATATATGTATTAGAATTATAGATGCCTGCTAAAACCTCCTCAAAATAATTTTGTCATACCCAGGGTTGGGAAATTTGTATGTACAAGGCAAATTTTGACCTTGTACTTGTACTGTACTGTACTAAATTTTATATTAATTATTATGTATACTAACTGTACTAAACTGTACTAAGCTGTACTAACTGTACTAATTTCCCAACCCTGGTCATACCCTTTTCATATTTTTAATATAGTTTTGATAGTTTCGGCTTTTGTCATATCGAATAGATTTCGTCGTATCTCTTATTATGATTTTAATATAGTTTCGTCTAAGTTTCGACTGTTATTAAGGGGTTTTGTTTCTCATCTATAATTAAAATAAATATAAATACAAGCTTTTTGTAAGTTAGAAAAGACAAATTGGTAGTTATATAGAAATTTCTTTTATAAAAGATAGCATAATGCTATTCTTTCATTTCATGTATTTCTCTTATCTCTTTATTTTCTTATTTCTTTTATATTTTATTATCTTATTATTTTCTTTTTATTTCAATAAAGTATTTCTTATTTTTTTACATAAAACTTTTCATAATTACTGTGATAACTCTTGACCTGTGATTAAAACCACTCATGTTTAGTAAACTCACTTCAATTGATAAAGCCAATAGTAAAATAACTAAGATTAGCATAAAACTTATTAGAAATATATGTAAATTATAAAAGAGTCACATCTCTAATATCATGTCTAATAGTTGCAATCTGAAAAGATTATACATTAATAGCATCAGTGTAATCTGGTTATTGAAGAAATTTTTAAAGAATTTAATATTTTGGTAACAGCTTCTATTAATGCTATAAAATTATTTTATATTTACTCATTCTAATAATATATATTTTATTGGAAAGTTAAGGAATATCTAAATGAAGCTTTATAATAAATATTATGTAATAATAAAATCTGATGATACAAGATAGAATTCTTATTATGATTACTATAAAAGTTTAATTTAAATTAAATAAGTATAAGGGTGAGTAAATTTATTTTCAATATAAATTTACAAACAATTGTTAAATTGTTAGTATTTTTAATTTTTAAATAAAATTTAATTATTTGCTATGAATCTCCTGAAATTGAAAGTAGTGAAACAGTTTCTTTATTCTAATTAACTGATGGATTGTATCTTTTGACTAAAATCTGTAAAATAATTATAAATGAGTTATTTTAATCATGAATTTCATAACTTCAATATTAATATAATTTTATTATGAAGCACTTGATAAATTATAAGCAAATAAAATCAGGTTATCTGATATTATATTGTTATTTGGATATTTTATTAAGTTTTGAGAGTAAAATACAGATTATTTTTTAGCTAAAAGTATGATTTTATGTCTTAAAAAATGTTAGAAGAGTTGAAAATTACCTTTACTATTACTTTCTTTAATTTTTCATTCTAAGTATCGGCTTAGCAAATTTAATCCTAATTTAGAATCAATTAATTTTGTAACAATAGAAAATTATATTATAAGGTATAGTTATATAATAAACTAATAAAATTACTTACTAAATTTGAATCTTATCAAGTAAAAAAATCACAATTTAATGATGAAATATATGAGCAATTTGTTAATGATATTTTAGCATATTAGCATTATTGTTCTACTATCTATAAAGAATTAGGACTTATTACCATAAAAATTTTTAGTATTTGTATAAATTCAGCTTCTGTTAAACAATTATTCTCTTTAATAGGATTTTTGTATATACCTTGAAAAAATAAATTAAAGGTTATAAATTTTAGTTATTTTTATATTATTTAAATAATTATAATTATAAATGCTATTAAACCTAAATACTACGTCTTTAGGATAATAAAGCTTATTTGCTAATAGGGAGTTTAAGTCATAAACTATGAAAGAAATAAACACAAATTTATTTAAATTAAAGGATCAGGTCATCTTTATTGATGATTTATGTTTTAAAGAAATAGATATTGGCAAAGATATAGTTTTATGTTGTTAAGATTATACTTTATTAATTGTATGATAGAAACTTATTAGTTTGTCAAGACGATAATACAGGATATTTATATAACATACAATCATAAAATAGAGATAATAAATATAATAATGAAAGTAAATACAACTACGAAAATAAATATAGTAAATAAAATAATGATAAACATAATAATAAAGAAAATAAATATCACAATAATAACCGTAATAGCAGTAAAATTAGTGAAAATGATGATTATGATTTTTTTGGTAATCATTGGTAATATTAGTTGACATAATCATTTAGTGATGTAAACAGATTATCACTAACAACACGTTTATTAATTATTTTAATAACTTATTTTAGCATGAAAATATTGTCACTATAGTTCAACTTCATGCTGATATAATAAACTGAAAATGAGAAAAAACAAAAATATGATTCAAAAAAATTAAAAATTAATATTGCATCACTAATTATTGAATAAAATATTAAGATATTATTAATTTAAAATCACAAAAAGAAATTTAAAGAAGCTCTTGAAAATTTTTAAAATTCAGATAATTATATAACTAATAAGTAAGATTAGAATGAAAGATTAGAAGATTGGTATAAAATGTTACATAAAAAAGAAAATACATGAATTTTAGATGATGAAGAAGAATTAACAGATAATAGTATATTTAATAATAATTTATTAAATATATATATTCATTCTGCTGTTAATATTAATAGAAAATAAAATTTATGTGATCTTTTTATTTGAGAATTAAAAAGATCCAAATTTATAAATGTTTTTCATAAATTTAATTAGTTAATATTTTAATTGTATTACTTATATAAAATTTAAATAAATTTAAAAAAAATTACAGTTAAAATTAATTATTTAAATAAAGGAATGTTAAGAAAAAGTTGGTGATTTTTTTTTGACTAATAAGGATTTACTACTTATTTATTACTTATTATTTATATATTATTTATTTAACTGTATATACATGTTTTTAAAATATGTATTTTATTTTATTTTATTTAATTCACTTAATAAATAAAAATAAAAAAATTTTTTATGAAATAATTTTATTTATTTAAAAACTTAATTATTTGTCATTTTAATCTAATAAAATATATATTTTATACATATAGCATAACTTCATATTTTGAAAATCAAAGAGTAATATTAAAAAAAAATGTAAAAATTAGATTTTATTTTAAAAATAAAAATAAAAATTAGAGTTCAATTTTTTTTAATGAAAAAAACTAAAGCAACTTTTTAATTTTGATCTTATTTATTAGTATAGTGGTATTAGTAATATCAGTTCTAGCATTAGTGGTAGCTACAATTATTCTAGTAGGAATAGGATTTAATTATAAAACTGAGAGGCAAGTCCTAGTTTAATCTATTTATTCTAACATCATTCAACCTCTCTTTGATTTAGAATATGTCTTATATAGTTAAATTACATCTATCTAAAACTCCTAAAGTTTTATTTCTTCTAGACGTAGAATTCTAGGTGATGCTTTTTATCAATATT
Source organism: Funneliformis caledonium (assembly GCA_910591825.1). NCBI lineage: Eukaryota > Fungi > Glomeromycota > Glomeromycetes > Glomerales > Glomeraceae > Funneliformis > Funneliformis caledonium. Next base: position 14,095 of record CAJVPQ010002071.1, read on the forward strand.
TTTGACAGTCTTAGTTGTAATTTTAATGACTATGATATTAAGTCTTATTAATAGCATTATGTCAAAATTCAGGTTTCTCAAGATTTTGATAGATGTGATATTCACCTTAAAAAAAGTAGAAAAATAGTTAGTTTTTTGAAAATTAGAATATGAAAGAAAATAAAATAACATAAACTACTGTGTATACCAAATACTACTTACATATACAATAAACTTGCCTCTTAAAAAAATCATATTCCTATATCAAACTCTTTAATTTGTATTTCAATATCATAGTCTAAAGGGATAAATACTTTGATTCTCTCACATAACATAAAATTTAACTATAAAAATAAAATAAAAAACTAAGCCTATTCAGGTCAAGATAAATTATAATAATATGATAAGCAATAGTATGAATACATAAAAAAAATAATCTTAATTTAATTTAATTAACTTACGTAAGAGTTTTGATTGAACTTATTAATATTTGATATAAGAGTACAAGACTTATATTACTGTATACAAAGACTGATTAGAAAAAAATAGGTCTGTTCTAATATTTTGAGTTATGTAATATGTCTAAAAATTGTTTAATAATAATAAATTTTGGTTTTAGATATTTTTGGATAGGATTTTAGATAGGAATCTAAAATATCAAATTGTTCAATAATCTAATACTGTTATATGTCATTATATATAATACCTAGGGTTTAAATCAAAAATGTGATTTTTCAAATTGAATAATACTTATAGGAAGTAAATGAGAAACTGAGTACTATTTTAAGAAGAATACAATATATAGAAGATACTGTATACAGTTGAACCTCTCTATAACGAATCTTCATTTTTAGAGGTCACGATTCGTTGTAATGAGAAAATTCGATAATGTTTTACCGAATTTTAAAAATTTATTCGCTATATAGTGATACTAAATATCATATCCAAATTCGGTATGATAATAAAATAGAAATTTATCATTTACTATAATCAAAAACTGCAGCTGAAACTGATGATCCAGTTTGAAACTGGTTTACTAAACATCCCTAAATATTTTTATTATATATTCAGAAGTTCAATTTTTATTGGTTATAAATTCAGCGTAAC
>CAJVPQ010002072.1:0-15178 GCA_910591825.1 Funneliformis caledonium
ATAAATTATATATTTAAAAAATTTTTACAAATTTAATTACGTGATTTTATTTTTGAGTATAGGTGAAATGTACCATATATATCTAGGAAAATCTGATTCCAATTCCCGGAACCTGATTTCCTAGCATATCTCTTTTTTAGTTAAAATCATTTATTCCTTTGAGTATAAAAAAAAATAACTTTAAAAAAAAAGTTAAGGCTTTAATGATTAATGTATATGTAACAAATTTACTTCTTATAAACCAAAATAGACGGTATCAAATTTATTTTTTCCCAAATAATTTTTTCAATTACAACACATAATTATGCATGAAGAAATGCAACTTGACGTGAGGGAATCTACTGGAACAACCTCGGTACGAGAAGAAACCGGAATTGAATCAACTTCAAACGAAGACAACGCGTTACCAACATCATTTCATAGTTCTAGTATAATAGATCGGAAAAGTAAATTCGTAGCACATGCAAAAAAAGTTACAACCAAGGAAGAAGCTGAAGCATTTTGGAGGAAAATACAATCAACTGAAAAGGGAGCGACACATAATGTATTAGCTTATCGTATACAGTCAGCCGACGGACCTTTCATAGAAGAATATCACGATGATGGAGAAACTTATGCAGGAAATCGTGTATTGACGTTATTGAAAACAATAGATGCAAAGAATGTTGTAGTAGTTGTTACAAGGTGGTTTGGAGGGCAGTTGTTAGGTCCGATTAGATTTGAGCATATACTTAAATGTTCAAGGGAAGTTTTAGATAAGGGATTATTTATTAATACGACTAAATCTTCCGTAACGATTAATAAACGTGCTGGATATACTACTAATTCGATTATTGTTAATGGATGCCAGGTATTATCCAAGAATAGGAAGATTTTCTTGGAGCATTATGAATTTTACACGTGTTTCTCTATTTTTTTTTTGTAGAGAGGAAATCCTATATTACAATTTATACGAAATGTGCCTTGGGAATTTGGTGATATTGTTCCTGATTATGTAGTGGGTCAAACAACTTGTGCTTTATTCTTAAGGTATTTAAATAGTATTATCACGTAGCTTTTATGATTGATTTTTTTAAAAAAATTAATTACGCGTTTATTCTTTAGTCTTAGATATCACCGACTTCATCCTGAATATATTTATAATAGAATAGATAAATTGGTAAATTCTTATGTACTAAGAATTTTACTAGTTCTCGTTGACACTGTAAATGCTAAATAATTTTTTTCTTGATAATTTTTTTTTTTTTTTTTTTTTTTTTTAAAGACTTCACTCACTCTTTTGCTTTAACATAAATTTAGGATAGTCATAAAGAATCTATACGAGAACTCACGAAAATATGTGTTATAAATAATTTTACAATGATATTATCGTGGAGGTAACCTTATTTTTTTTTTTAAATAAAAAAATTTCTTCATTTATCTCAATCAAAAAAAAATCTCTTGTTTAAAAGTTCAGAGGAAGCTGGTAGGTATTTAGAAACTTATAAGGCATTTGAACATAAATCACCTGATTTGATTATGGAAAAAATTGAAAACAATTATTTATCAAAGGTGAATTTAGTATTCCTATTCCTCAATCAACTAGATTTTATTAATATTAAAGAGCTTTTTTTTTTTATTAAAATTAGTTAATACATTGTATGACCCATATTAGATCTGTTAATAAAACAGATGTAGTTACCCTTGCATCCACATTTGGGGTATGTAATATTCAATATATAACTCTGCTATATCCACATATATTCAATCTTTCTGTTTAAATACGTATAGTCTTTAAAAGGTATTATGAAAGCTGCACCAGAAGATATGTCAATTTGTCCCGGAATTGGTGAACAAAAGGTAACATTGATAAAACAATTCATTTTACTATTATGAATAAAAATTAACACTTTTTGTATTTATTTAGGTCAAAAGAATACAAGAAACTTTTGAACAACAATTTTCTGTATTAAAGAAATTGAATAATAATAATAATAATAAGGGTAAAGAAAAGAATAATAATTGATGAAGAACAACAAGATTATAATCTCTATATTCTTTGACTTAATATCTTTTTTTCTTTGCCTATAAAACTTTCTACTTTTTTATTGTTTAACTAATTGTACTACGTCTTCATCATTAAGTATGTGAGTTAAACCAACTTTTTGTGGTTGATGCTTAGCTGAACTTCCCCAAACCAATGCACTTTAACAAAAAGAATAAAATATTAATATTTTAAAAAATGTTCAAAATTATATTTACTATAAATAAATCACTTACTATTTAAATTGTTTAACGATTCCTTTATGAATACTATTACAAAATTCTTCAACTGAACGAAGGTTTTGTCTTAGTACAACTGGTGCGCTATAATCCGGCAATTGTCCCTTTGGTTTCGTGTAACTAAGCAATAAATGTACAGGCGTTAACATAATAAGTGATTTAAAATTCAAAGAACAACATATTCTTTTACTTACATTCTAATTAAATTAAGATATTCCCACATTTTATCTAATAATTCGTCAAAATTCCATTCATGATGAGCTGAAATAGGAACTGCATGCGGAATCTTATAAATCAAGTCTAATTCTTCGATACTAATCTGATCGATCTACGATAACAAGCGAATTTTTTTTTTATTCTTTTTTTTTACATTCTCCTAATATTAACTTTCCTCATCCAGCGTGTTTGTTATAACTTACCTTATTGAGAACATAAATGGCAGGAATATAAATTCTTCCTTCTATAACATCAATTAAATCATCAACGGTAGCATCACACTTAAAATTAACATCAGCATTATGAATTTTATATTCACTAAGTACAGCCTTAACTTGATCCAAATCCAAATTAGATAAAGGTACAGTATTGGTCATATTTATACCACCTTTTTCTTTTTTCTTAAAATAGATATTTGGCGGCTGTTTATTCAATCTTATTCCATACCCTTCTAATTCTGTTTCAATGATCTTTTTATGTGTAAGCGGTTTCAATACATCCAGCACCAAAAATATAATAGAACACGTTCGTGCAACTGCAATGACTTGACGACCTCTACCACGACCATCTTTAGCTCCTTCTACTATACCAGGTAAATCTAATATCTGAATTTTCGCTCCTTTATATTGTAATACTCCTGGTACTGTTGTTAAAGTTGTAAATTCATAAGCTGCTACTGCTGAAAATGTTCCAGTTAATTTGGACATCAGTGTAGACTTTCCTACCGATGGAAACCCAACAAATCCTACTCTTGCGACTCCCGTCTTTGCCACATCAAATCCAACTGTTAATCCAAATAGAAAAAAAAAAAATTTTTTTTTTTTGTTAATGCTTATAACGGGTAAAAATTTATTGTGATAAAAAAAAAAAAATTAAATTATTTTCTCTCACTCTGATTGATGTGGATAATAACGTACCACCACCGCCTCCTCCACTTCCCCCTTGAGGTGTCATAAGTTCTTTACGTAATTTCGCTAATTTAGCCTTCAATGTACCTAAATGGTACGATGTTGCCTTATTCTTTTGCGTACGAGCCATTTCGGCTTCAACTATTAAAATGGTATTAAAACATTAGATTTGTAATAAAATATAAATAAGATGATGGAAAATGACTACCAACTTTCTTTAATCTTGTCAGAAATTGTTGACATTTTGACCTTTAATCGAAGAAGATTGAAGAGAGTAGTCTTGAAAAAAAAAATTTTTTATATCAAATCAAGTATTTGCGTGTGCGACAAATAGGTTCTCATAATTTACTAATACAAATCAAGTAATCATGCGTTCTGTTCATTTTTTTTTTTTTAAGTTGGGTACAACAAAAAATAATATAATTTTACAAGAAACTGCAATGGTAAATAAATTATTCAATGCAATTTTTAACATATCTAATGTTATTTATTATTATAATAAAAATAACATCACTGCTAACCACCATCATGAGATTGTTAGGATATTCTTGAATTATGTTAATTTTTTTTAACACAAGTATTATTTATTGTAGGAAATAATAAAAATAATATTTTTTTTTGAGCGGTATATATAAATAAACATTGTTATATAAGTTTAAAATAATGTAGTATTGAAAGATATAATATAAAAAAGTTTCTGTTATTCATATTAAACTTCTTCATGATTATAAATTATTATAAAATTGAATTAAAGTTGTTGAACTTATCCAGTTTTCTTGAATTGATTTAATAGCATGATCATTGATCATTCCTTTCCTGAATTATAGCTTCTCTGCAATGTCCAATTGGACATATATAAGTTTATATGTTCAAATAGTAAATGTCCGTAATTTAGGAAAGAAATGATCAGATTCAGAAAAGGCAGTATTTGTAATAAGAATTATTTCTCAATAAAGAAATATCCAGTTACATGTGCATTAAAGAGGTGTGGAATTTTTATATGAATATTTTAATACTTGAACTGAATGAGAGTGTGAATTTAGAGAGTGGATTTTGATGATATTTAACATGACTTTATCACGACTTTTTGTAGTTAACTCGTTTTATTAATCTAAAAAATTTTTTCATAATTATGTGATGTGAATTTATAGTATATTTTTAACTGTGTAACAATGCACCTGGCCTGGGTTAACCATTATTATAGTTGCAACATTTAATGAATAATTGTTTCGTCTAAGTAAAAATTTTCATCTAGTTATCATTGATCATTACTAAATGGCAATCGATATCTTTATAAAAAAAAGTTTACATACACTTGGTACCTCATTAAAACATTGAATATGTTTTACACTACCAAAGCATATAGTCCTGTTGAATCTTTTTTCGCTTGTGCCAGAAATAATGTAGCCCCATATTCTTCTCACGGAACTTGCTGGAAAACAATAGGTGGATAACCAGTACGAATGAGATAAATGTCATAATCGAACAACCAACACATCTATTACCATCGATAAATGGGTGAATATGAAGGAAGGTTGAAAGTATATGACATGTGATTATAATTGGATGAAGACCGCTATTTTTGTTGCTCTCATCACGAAACTTTATGAATCTTTCTATTAATGCAGGAACTTCCATTGGAGCTACAGAAAATACTAAGTCATAATCAAATGTTGATAAAAGAATCACAAAGGAATAATAACTCACCAGATAAATAGTATAGATAGAGCTACGTGACTCTACTTCTATCTTCTGAAAATCTCCTGTATATTGAATAAGCTCATCTTCGTTATCATGAATTTATCATCTTTTCCATTGGTGTAGTCTCTTTATATGACGAAGGTCAATTTCGTGTGTCAAATCATACAAAGTACTATAAAGAAAGTGAGTCACAAGTAAATGATTCCGGATTTCAATGACTTCATTTTCTGGTTCATCGGAAAGTGAACTCGGTGCAGGTAACGGTATTTCTGAATCTTTCAGAAATTATCCAAATTATAGTTCTTTCCGAGTGAATTCCAAATTTTTGTGTGTCGTACAATCCTAACATATTCCCTTTTATGGCACAACTTTGTTGTGAAAAACTCACGGTCATACTTCGTAAAAGATCTACAGCTGGGTTTTTTGCAGAGGCTTTCAGAGTATCGATTTCTTTTAAAAAATCGCTATATGTTGTGTCGAGAAGAAATGTAAATCAACTTGTAAGGCGAAAAATTGCAAGTCATAAAAATTTCGTAGCTCATATCATAATTTTGTGTGTACTATTCAAATAGATGAAAGTAGTTCTTCCAGATTTTCCCAGATTTAATAAACTTGATCCATTCTTATGACCCTTCATGAGAGGAACTAAATCTGTAAGTCAGAAGGGAATTGTTTGATATATGGTTAAGTATAATAATTTCAAAGTAAAGTGAAAAGAACTTCTCTTAAGACAGCAAGTCTCTCTTCTACCTATGTCACATTAAGCTCGTAGACTTATTTGTTTGACAAGAATAAACGGAGTTGAAAGTACTTATGGTGACTGTAGGAGAAGGTAGAACTCGTTAAAGGGAAAAGAGTATCTTACGTAACATGATAAAAGATTCTGATTTCCTTCCAATTGTTATCAGTATTTTCTTGTCTAATTTAATCACTGATTAAATTTAATCATATATTATAAGGTGGTAATGTTAAATTGCTTTCCAGTAAACTGAATTTTAAGAAAGTACATTCGCGTGTAAGTTCCTTTGATATTAATCATATTCCAAGAGGTGGTGATAAAAATTATATTTTAAGCCTTACAAATATAAAATTTCATGTCAGTTCTTTGGATAATATTCAACACGGTGGTGATGTTAGAATATTTGATGAAAAATTAAAATTTAGAGAATTATCTACTCCAAAAAAAATTAATCATTCTTCCATCACTTCTAAGGTTGATTCTTCAGTTATTGCTGATAATAGTCCCATGTCTTCTCTCGCTTTAGATGATGTTTCTGAAGATGATAATGATAGTCCTCCCTCACATGAGGAATATCAGACTTTTATATAATACTCCTCATATGCCTGTTATCGAAGTGATGTCTCCTATTATGAAATGTTTCAAAGAAAAAGAAAATATGTGAAGATTTCTCTCATATCGTCAAAACTGGATTTCATGATTCATTTAGGAAGCAAACTGAATTTTTTTCTTAAAATAATTTCATTGATAATGATTAGTACTTTTCTGAAAAAGAAACATATTATTAACATGAAATCGTTTTTGACGAAGTTAACGATGAAAAAGATTTTTAAGGAAATCCTACTTCAATAAGAGAATCCATTATATTTTTAACTGAGAATCCTTTAAATAATTCTGATTTATCTTTTGAAGTAAATGTTCAAACAAAATCATTTTATTATCTAATGTCGATAGAAATTCTATTATAAGACATAAATCCCATTTACTTTCACTCAACAATGTATTTTGGCTATAATATATATATTTTTGAATTATCTATCATCAATATATGTATTATAATAATAAACAAGGTTGTAATAAATGTGTCTTTTGATCTAAATACCATTCGTGACTTGAAAGAATCTTCATCACCATCATTGAGGTGCAGCAAACATTGATCAGGCTAAGATACGATTACTCGACTTAATAACTGATCGAAAATTGTTAAAGCAAAAATTTTGTTTTATATAAATTTTTTTATTTTTCTAGCCGAATTTTGATTACATTGTCAACGACTTTATTGTTAAAAATCACATTTATTTTTTTTGATCTAGACTTGCTCAAAGAACGAAAATAATCAAAAAAAATCATATGTAATTTCTACTCTGATCGCGAGATTACACGTTTAAAAGACTTTGATAACACAAAATAAAATATAAAAAGATTATTTTTCAAATAAAATGAACTGGTTTTGTTCATTTTTATTATAATACAATACTTTATCATAACGCTTTATTAATATAAATACATATACAATTTACATATATCAAAAAAAACGAAAACTACGAAAACTAATAATTTTTTATTTGTTTACCTGACCTTACTAAAACAAATATATGCACACGCAAACTAAATAAAAGGGAAGAAAGATATCCTTATCAAAAACCTACAAAAAAATTGCGGATCCTATCTAATACCTAAACCAAAAATCGAAAAGAAACACAGACTGACAGACGGACAACTGACTAAAAAGATATAACTAAAATAGTTAAAATAAGGAAGAAGAGTAGCAGAAGGGTAGAGGTATAAGAGAAAAGGATATCCTTACTGAAAACCTACAAAAAAATTGCAGGATTCCATCTAATACCTAAACTAAAAATCAAAAATAAACGTAGACGGACAGACTGACGGACGGATAACTGACTAAAAAGATATAAGGAAAAAGGGTAGTAGAGGAGTAGAGGGGTAAGAGAAAAGAAAAAATTTTTGTTAAAAGAAAATGTCATATAATAGAACTATTAAAAACGACTTTAAAGTTTTTATGTGCATATATTTGTCGGGAAGTTGCAGAAGAGAAAAAAAAATAAACGAAATAAAAAGTAGAACCCTTATATATCCGCGATAAATATTTTGGGGTACAGAAATTTTGGGGTATGAATATGCGTAATCGCAGACACGTGATATTTCGTGACACATCAGCTCCACACTAAAAATTCGATTGGATGAGTTATTAACCAATCATCATTTACGAATTTTAAATTAAGCAAATTTCGCTCTATATGGAGTTTTTTATATTTTCCTCTCTGAATCTTATTCGACACGGTTAAGGTTAGGGCTAACGCGCAATTTTATCATTTTTGCATTTTCACGTGATCTTACCATTTTTAACGAGAAAGCTACTGTTCAACTTGAAAAGATCGATAAACTCAAACCTTCTAACAAATATAATAATATGATAAAGTGAACACAACAATAAAGACATACGATCGAACTGAAATTTAATTCGTTTCGACGTCAAATTGTTGTTCATTATCAGCGGTCCATCACGTGTCGAATAGTATACTTATTTGTAATGTAATGGACACTTTTACGAAATGTAGAGAATCGGTTGATAAAAAATAAATTGACAATGTTTATGGTATTTGAGGTGGAAACTCCTAGTTGAGAAAGATTAAAAAATATTTTTGATCAATTCAAGACGGAAAAGTTTTTATGTTATATTAATTGTAAGTTTTGATGGGCCATACATAATATTGAAACTTGAATTGTATTGTTAAATCTTTTTTTGGTGACCAATCAAAATTTTCAAATTCTCATTTTAAAAAAATTCTAGCGGTAATTCGAAATCGAAACATTAATTCTAATAATTTATAAGGAATGCTAAGGGCTTGTACTAAAACGAGTAATAAATTTTAAAGAAATAGTCTTTTATATCCAATTAAATATACTAATAAAGAATTTGCATAGTAAGTTAATGTGCCGATCAACATTTCTTTATAAATGGCGCCTCAATAGATAAAATCCTCAACCGCGAAAGTGACCTATCACGTATCAACTCAAATTCAGACATCTGGACAAACATTTTCGTGCCAGCATAGACGCTCCGGACAATAATCCAATTTTGCCCTTTTTCGATTAAGAAGTCAATGAGTAATTCAATTAGGTTTTCACGTGACTAATTCGATAAGATCATACCACTAGGGCAGTGATGTGCATCTTATGCTTCCAATAGTATAAAATTTGATTGGAAGCTTCCAACCCAAATGAATTTATTAGAGAATTATGCTTCCAACTCTTCCAAAAGTGCTTCCAAGGGTGCTTCCAATCTTCCAAGTGCACATCACTGCACTAGGGAATGGAATCAATTTTTAATCGCGATTATCGTTATAATCGTGCTTGAGAACAACACCCTAAATTAAATCCGAAAAATAAAATAAAATAATTAAAATTAAAAATATAGGGATATACTGTACCGGTATATATGCAAAATAAAAAATATTTAAAGTAGAATTAAAAAAAATAAAAAAAAATCAAAAAATTAAAATCATTAATTTTAAAATAGAAATTAAATTTTTGAGACAACTATACCTAATATTTTGTTAACCGGTTGATTAACATGAAATTAACTATATATAATTTTTTATTCCAAATTATTACCATTCATAGTTTGACATGGATTTAAACCCCCCATCCTAATTATTAATCTCATATTTTTTTGTACGAGCAAGTTTTTACCATTAAACAAAAATGTCTGAAGAAAAAGTTACTACAGATATTATTACTTTATCTCGTCATGTTCTTGATGAACAACGTAAACATAAAGAAGCTAGTGGTGACTTAACCTTATTATTGAATGCTGTTCAACTTGGATGCAAATTTGTAGCAACTAACGTTAGAAAAGCTCGTTTATTGAACTTGTAAGAAAACATTTTCTATAAATTTAATTCATTTGAAAGAATTAATATGATGCATTCACTAAAAAAAAAAAAAATTACTATTTTTAGGGTTGGAATTGCTGGTGGAGCGGTTAACGTTACAGGAGATGAGCAAAAGAAACTCGATGTTATTTCCAATGAAATTTTTATCAATGCGCTTCGTTCATCAGGAAAAGTAGCAGTAATGGTTTCTGAAGAAGACGAAAAAGCTATTATTGTTGAAGACGAAATGAAAGGAAAATATTGTGTTGTTTTTGATCCATTAGATGGTTCTTCTAACATTGATGCTGGTGTTAATGTCGGTACTATCTTTGGTATCTATAAAATTGTAAGTATAAAATTTTTTGAGGTGAATATAAAAATTACATGTTTGTATATTCATATCTTTTGCCTTTTTTTTTTATTTTAAACCCTCTAGAAAGACGGATCTAGCGGAACTATTTCGGATGTTTTGAGACCTGGTCGTGAAATGGTTGTTGCTGGTTATTGTATGTATGGTAGTTCTGCTAATATGATCATCTCGACTGGTAATGGCGTGAACGGATATACCCTTGATAACGTAAATATATATCTTCATCTGAGAAAATTTTCATTATTGCATACTAAATGTTACTTATTTATTTAGGCTATCGGAGAATTTATTCTCACCCATCCTAATGTAAGTATTATCTTCACTTGTAATTCATTTAACTTTAGTCAAATTCTTCATTCAACTTTTTCATTTATGTTAGATTAAAATTCCGAAGCGCGGAAAGATATATTCAGTTAACGAAGGAAATGCAAAATATTGGGATGAACCATGTACCGAATATTTTAATTCATTGAAATTTCCACCTGAAGGAAAGAATCCATACTCGGCTAGGTATATTGGATCAATGGTGGCAGATGTGCATCGTACATTATTGTATGGTGGTATATTTGCTTATCCTGCTGATAAAAAATCTAAAAATGGTAAATTAAGAGTGTTGTATGAATGTTTTCCAATGGCTTTCCTTACTGAACAAGCTGGTGGTAAAGCCATTACTGGTAGAGAAAGAGTATTAGATGTCACTCCTCAAAATATTCATGATAGATGTCCTATTTTTTTGGGTAGTGAAGATGATGTTGAGGATATAGAAACAATTTATAAAAAACATAGTTGTTAAAGGGAAAACTAATTTAGAATAATCTTATTTATTATTGCAAAGGCTCGGAATATTGTTCTCTTTCAACAATAATTACAAAAAGTTGTAAATTAATTTTTGGATTTCTACTATACTCAATTCGGAAATGATTTGATTTTAAAATGTTACGTTTTTTTGACAAACCTTTGAATAAATATAATAAATCGGAATTTATATACGATTGTGAATGTTAAAATACATCATTCCGATATATAGAAATGATGAAATTTTTTTTTTTTTTTTTTTTGCAAATAAAAAAAAATGTTCACCATTTTCAATATCATTATGTAGAAGTAATTCTTTTTCTCAATATAACCACATGACTACTACCGCAAATCTGTAAACTAGAACTAGAATAATTACTCTCATCTGTTAAATCATTTTCATCGTCATCATCATGAGGACAAAATATGATCATTCTTCCCATTTTTTAATCTAACAACTTTTCTTAATAATTTCTTTGAATTACCTCCCGGAAAAGGAACATGTTCTGTAAGAAATTGTGACCATAAAGGTGATGAAAAGTGATGAAGTAATAACATGTTTGATTGTAGTAAAATAGGAAGGGGAATTGAGGTTGGTTCGTATGTAGTCAAGATTAAGTTCACCTTGTGATGTTGTGGATATGATTGAAGATGATGTACCGTCGTGGCCAATGACGTGTTGGGAACTAGATACTGTATTTGTTTAAAGCAGAGGGAAAAGTAGTAAATTACGATTTCGAGATATCTAAATAAAAATCACAAATTGCTCGACCATTTATATTAATTAAACTATACCTTGTGAGCCTCATCCAAAACCACAAGTTTACGAACATTAGATTCGGTCCCATTATTTAAATTTGATTTCAAATTACTTTGGGTATAAATTCCAAGAATAAAGTTGAAAAGTTCTGATGCCATTTTAGCACCAAGTAAAGGATCGCTCAAATCAGCAATGACTGCAACACCTGATTGAAACGATTCTTCTAATGTGATAAAATTATCAAAAAAGTTTTTATTTTGTAAAGAAACTTTCAATTTGTCAACAATGAAAGAATCTAATTTGCCAAATCGTGTGCTGAAAAAAGACTTCATCCTTTGATTGTTGTCACACTCCTCATATAATCGGGTACAAAATTCAGTGTAATTAAATTTGTCGTTCATATGAAAGTACAAAATATCTTCAACCAATTCTTTGGCTTGTTCATGAATTTGAGAATCTCCCACGATATCTACCCATGATTTTATAATATTCCTACATAGATCTTTTTCAGAAAATAATAAAGGAATAACTTCACAATTATCAAAATTCGCATACAACTTTACCATATTTTGATAATTGGAAGGTGTCACCAAAACAACTACTTTATTCGCTCGAGTGCCTTGATCAAAAACTCCAGAATGCTTAGCTGACGTAGCCACTAAAGCACTTTCGCAAGGTAAAGCCATTGTGCTATTGTCAAATCGAAATATTAAAGCAGAATAAGGAGATTCTAATTTTCCAAGACGCGTATTTTTGATCAAACAACCTTCTAGTATGGTGTTCTTGGTTTGACTCACACCAGAATTAGGAAGACCTGTGATAATCATGGAAAATGGATCATCTCCATTTAAATAAACAATTTCATTTGGTGTTGTTTCCAAAACACCCAAACTTATATAATTTTCAAAAAGAGTGCTATTTTTTTCCAACAAAGAATGACGGAACAAATGATTATGATACATCAGTTTTTCATTTACAGAATCATCGCGAATAATTAATTCTTGAATATCTCTCAACTGATTATCATGTTCATTTGTTATGATTGGTTTTGAATGTCTTGGTTGTGATGGTTTTGAAATTTGCTCATTTAATATTAGAGGCGTTTCGGACCTGGATATCTTCTCGTTTTGAGCATGAATTGGTGATAAAACATCAGATTGAGGGGTTGTTGACCCGGACTCAGAAGTGCTTATCAATTGAAACTTTGTTTTGATAAAAGACGTATGTTCCGATTGTGCGGAGCTTGATCTATCGGATTCTGATGAGAGTATATATGGTTTTAAAGACTTATCAGAGTCTGCTGGCTTTGTATCTATTATTGTTTTTCCTCGATCCTCAATTATCCGAGCAGATTTTGTTTGCGTTATTTCAGAAATTAACGTCGAATCCGAAAGGTCGATTTTATCCTCATATTTATCAGATGAGCTTATCGACTGTTTTCTGTTTTGATTAATTGTGACAAATGGCTGGGCTTCATTACCAGACCTCTGAAATGCAAATTCTTTACTATTGTTTATGAGTTCAACCAATTTGAATTCCGGAAATGTGTTATTCCAATTTAATTGTGCAACTAAATTATATAAAGGAACTTTTCCACCTTCAAACAAGATATATTTGCGAATAAAATCTTTTGGCGAAATTTCGTTTAATGCAGAGTTATATTTAACCAAAATTTCACTTTGACCTTGTAAAAGTATAAACTCCGAATAATTTTCCAAAAATTCGACCAATTTACCATGGGGATGCATATTTTTCGTGTTAAGATGATCGTTAATCATTGAAATCGGTACATCACCTTTTGATTTCAAAAATAGACGAATAAGTCGAGCGATATCAATATCGTGAGATCGAATATATACGTCAGTCTCCATAGATAATTTGAATTCAGGAAAAGGTTGTAAAAATTCTTTCAATCTGTTGTTTCGCGGATACATATCCTGGCGTTTCAGAAAATCGCCTATAAGAGAAAGTCTGACTTTACCATGTTCCAGTAAGAATTTACGTATATAAGAAACAATATTAGCATCAGTCGGTTTGAGACGAATATAGAGTTCTCCGTGAAGTCTCTTAAATTTGAACTCAGAAGTGTGTGAATTTACAAATTCGCCTAAATTTATATTTGGTAATGCGGAACGTTCTCTCAAATACTCCCTAATATCCGAAAGAGAAGCGATTATTTGTTTCACTAAAAATTCACGAATTAATTGAATAGTAGGAGTCTTTGGAGAATTGTGTTTATTACGATAAGTGTTAGGTGATTTTTGTGACTGGGGTATCAATTTTATATAATACATATCATCTTTGGAGATACATTCAAATGAATCTTGACAGCTTTTGATAAATTCTACAAGTTCATCGGTGATGGATTCTTGCGTTCCTCTTAAGTATATATTCAACTCTGTACTAGTTACACCTTCATTTCCACTATGTCTAGTAAGATATTCATTTATCAATCGTTCAGTATGAGCAATTCGTCGTTTTAACATGGTTTCCGTAGGTTTCGTCGATTGATTTGAAAGTGAAATGCATGTAATACCTCGTTCAGAAAATATCTGAAAGGCACCTTCATTTTCACGTAAAAAATCTTGAAATTCGGAATTATTTATCACACCCAATAATTTCATATGTTTCTCTAATTCATAAATTGAATCAACTGAACATAAATTAAGATATTTACATGCACAATCTAAAGCTTTACTCTTTGCATTTTGTGAAGCAGTTTGTTGTCCAATTAACTCATCCTCAATTGTGACCGGTTGAAAAGGTGATGTAGAAGTAGGTAATGACGCATGTTTAAGATTAGGAGTATTTTCTGAAGAATCATCCTTTACTGACGAATCATCCTTTACTGAAGAATCCTCTAAAAAATCCTCTCTTGCTGAAAAATCTTCATTTACAAAAGCTGACGCATCTTCCTGTATGATAGAATTGTTGACATCGTTGATAAGAAATTCACCTCGCTGAAGTTCTATCATATCTTTAATATAAGAACCACTCCCAGCTGAAGTCGCTTTAGTTGAACGCGCTACCACTTTTTTTAGCCTAACCCCTCCGGTGCTAACTTCGAATTCGTCTGCGTATTCTTTCAATAACTTTATAAGTTCTTTACCAAGTATTGTAATGTTTTGAGTCTCTAGCCAAACTGATAAGGCATCAATGCCAACAGCCCAGTCAAGATCACCGTCAAAGTATACTCTAACGGCATTGAGAACTTCCGTAACGTTTTCTACAGTCACAGACATTTTAGATAAAGAAGAAATTCAAAGAAAAAAATTCACTATTATTACCATATATATACATATACAGCATAGGTCAAGTTTGATTTCATTGGTTGATCGATAAGGATTCTGATTGGCAATAAATCTTTTTTATAGAGAAAACTTAACCTAAACCGGGGGTTCAGGTTTCTTATCCTAGACCCCTGGGGTTCAGGTTTTTTAATCTAGGTTTGTCTTTGTTAAAAAGTATAAAATTTTGGATTTTGGATTTGACAATATTTATTTTTTCAATCAATAAAATATCCGATCTTTT
>CAJVPQ010002073.1:0-15177 GCA_910591825.1 Funneliformis caledonium
TATAGCCTTATAGCGAAGTTGAGGTCTAGAACATAGAGTTCGTTATAACAAGAGTTGACTGTATATAATAATTTTAAATATGTATTATATATATAAATATAAAAGTAACAATTAATTTATGCATAAATAGAATAATTTTAAATTAACTTTTTGTAAATTTTAAATATAAATAAAGAAATCAATTAAAACATTTACATATACTTTTTTCTTTAAAAATGATAATTTAAAAAATTGTAATTTCTCATAAATAAAATCAATTATTGCAATTTACTTAACTTAGATTTAAGATATTAAAATAAGATATTATTAATTGTTTAATTTAATTGATAAAAAGAAAAAAATAAATCTAAAATACAAATAATAAATAAAAATTTTAAATAAAGAAAAAAAAAGTAGTTAAAAAATAAAGAAAAATAATAATAAAAGATTAAATATAAAATATAAAATTTTTAATCTTAAATTTATATTATCCTATTATTCTATAGTTAATTTAATTAAAATAAAGTAAAATTTTATCATCTTTTTAGATTATAATTGCTACATAAATTAGGATATTATTTAAACTATTAAATTTATATATAATGATCAGTTTTTCATTTATTATTAATTAATTACATATGTTATATATTTATCAAATTTTTTTATTGATTATAATATATATAATAATACAATTGAATATAACTAATATAATTCTTCAAATTAATACTATATGATAATACTTTTTTTATTTAAAGTTTGTAATTAATGCAAAAATTTATCAATAGGATTAATTATTATAATTTAATGCCGATCATCTCGATCATCTGCAACGAAAATCTCTGATATCATGTGAGAATAAAAAATACTGACCCATTAATTCAAAATGTATATTACAATTGCGATTTTTTTTTTGTCCCAAAGGGAAATGGTTGTTGTATATACTTAAATATATTAACAAGAAAGAAAAATATGTCACGACTTTCTTCCTTTCTAATGCAAACCGTCTACATTAAATAAAAAAAATTATATTATTTATTTTAGATCAGTAGAAATTCTTTTGTTCGGATTTACATCGATACACAAGTGGCTGGTGATTTTTTTTTTTCATTCGGTGTTCCAATTCCTATTCAAAAAAAAATTGTCAAGTGAGGCTGATTATTTAGTAAGGAGACTTTACAAGTTGGGCATATGACTTACTTTTTAGAATGACGACAAATCTCGTGTCATTCATGGAAAAATTCATATTTGGGTTTCACATATTATCCTTGGCATTATTAATTCTTATAAATATACACAAGTTGCCACAATTATTTAATTACTACATTATATATTTTTTTTTTTGATTATAATATGATGTTTAAGAACATTAAAAGTAAAGAAATGAAATATGGATATTCCATGGGTAAATATATCTTTTTTATCAAGATTTTCATTATTCTTTTGTAAATGTAAAATTTTCATATCATAACCTTAAAAAAAAAATTTGTTTTTTTAGAAATCTCAGGAGAAAATAAGGCCCGTATAGTGAAACCATCAAACCTTACAAGAATCCGTCTTACACCTTTAAATTCAAAATTCATATTTCATGGTACCAGAAACGATATATTAAAATGGATGTCTTCACACTCGGAATTACTGGTAGAATATGATCCATTGGATCAGGGCAATAATGGGCCAGCTTTTTCACCACCACCTTCACCGCTTCTTTCTGCTTACCCAGAAATTCCAGAAATTATTCCTTCATCTCCCACATCAAGATCCATATCTATTCCTTCAATCATTACAACCTTTTCTTCAAACGAATCACATAACATTACATTCGATTTATTCACCATTCCAATCAAGACGTCAGCATTATTATCAGATGATTTAGCATTTTCTAGACCATTGAATATTGCATTAAATTATATTCCTTGGTTAGAAGTTATGTTGGAGATTCGACCCACAGATGAATTTAACGATTCGAAATTATACCCTATACACAGGGTAATATTACCTTCTGGATTAACTTTATCCGAAATATCTAAAGCTTTAGAGAAAAGTTGGAAAAGTCTAATTCCAGATTCAACAGCTTTTAGTCAAGATTGTTTTATTAGAAATTGTGAATTATTATATCCAAGAAGAAAGAAACCAAAATTAAATTCTTCTGGTTCAAATTCGGATAACGAAGGTGATGGTGAAGAAGAATATTCTGATTATAAAGAAACGTATCAACAGAAATTAGCAGAATGGCTACCTAAATCTGGAATTGCGAGTTGTGTTCGTCAAAAACAAAGTCCTGACGTTATACCTTCCGGCATATTAACTCCTTATATTATTGATGATGTTTTGGAAAATTTCGATGAAAAAAGAGATGAAGCAGAACTGGATAAAGAATCGTTTACGGCTGATTTACCACAATATGAAAATATTTATAAAGACACGTTACTAGAAAAAGGACAAAGTAATAGGCATATTTAGTTAAAAGAAGAAAATTAATTTAATATATAGATATATTTTATTTAGTCTCATTTTGTATTATATTTATATAAATAAAAATCATACATATTGCATTCTTTAATTGATTTCAGTTCCAGATTGATCGGAAAAAGGAAGTACTTATCAATATCATGTGAAATCTGTGGGTACAGATAACGCCTAAAATAAAAAATGTTTAGGTGGTAACAAATAAAAAATACCAGAACATGTTCTTGTCTCCTTAAAGCATTATGTTAAATTAAAATTAGCCATCAGTTTTTTTCTTTGTCGGAAAAAAAGAAATTTTACTTTTTATTTTTCATTTTTTATCATTTTTATCGTTGACCTGTTAGATAAAATTAGATCTTTCTAGAATTATTTAATTTTGATTTTGAAAATATTGACACAGCCTTTTTAACATTTATTCGATTGGTGCGTTCGTCAACTCTCAAAATTGCTGGAACCTTCCAAAGTATATATCTCCGTAGTTTTTTCAAAATTTGCTGGAACCTTCCAACTACGAAATTGATGATCTTCCTTTTTTTGGCATGTGCACAATAAAAAAAAAATTCAATTACAATTGTACAGAAAACATTGTCATATAGAACATTATAGAAAGTTTGCAAAAAGGCTACGACATCCGTTCATGTCATCTTATTATAAAAAGGATCAAAAAATTTCTTCAAAAAAAGTTTTCTCAACAAAAAAATTTTTCTTTTGTTAACGCACCCGAAAGGATCATTTTTTTATTCAAGTGTATATACTTTTTTATTTTTTTTTTTATAAAAGACTTTTTTTTCACGTATTATCATAATGAGCGAACTAGAAGTTGAACAATTTGCTTTCCAAGCTGAAATATCTCAGCTTATGTCAATTATTATCAACACCTTTTATTCGAATAAAGAGTAAGTTATTATAACTTATTATTATTAGTTTTATTAGTTTTATTATTATTATTACCTCTAGTTAGCGTTTACTTTTTATACGTCTCATTGTTACACCACTTAATTTTGACATAACTATCCTAACATCATTTACTTTTGTATCTTTCCTACATAGGATTTTCCTTCGTGAATTGATTTCTAATTGTTCCGATGCTTTGGATAAGATCCGTTATGAGTCACTTACTGATCCTTCAAAACTTGAAACCGGTCGTGATTTGTATATCAGAATTATTCCTGATAAAGAACACAATGTACTCATCATTCGAGATACTGGTATCGGTATGACAAAGGTATCGTATTTTATTTCTGCATTTTTGAAATGATTTTTCCGTATAAATAAAAATTATATTAACAAATATAACTTTAACCTTCTCATAAATTTATAATTTATAGGCTGATTTGGTAAATAACCTTGGTACCATCGCCCGTTCTGGTACAAAGGCTTTCATGGAAGCTTTACAATCCGGTGCCGATATATCTATGATCGGTCAATTTGGTGTGGGTTTCTATTCCGCCTACTTAGTTGCTGACCGTGTGAGAGTCATCACCAAACACAACGACGATGAACAATACATTTGGGAATCAGCTGCCGGTGGTTCATTCACTATCGCACGTGACACACAAAATCCCCTACTTGGACGAGGCACAGAGATTCAACTCTTCTTGAAGGAAGACCAACTTGAATATCTTGAAGAACGCAAGATTAAGGAAATCGTTAAAAAACATTCGGAATTCATTGGTTATCCAATTCAACTTGTCGTCGAAAAGGAAGTTGAGAAAGAAGTTGAAGATGAAGAGGAGGTCAAAGAAGGGGAAGACAAAGAGGTCAAAGAGGACGAAGAGGTCAAAGAAGGCGAAGATCAGAAACCTAAAATTGAGGAAGTAGAAGACGAAGAAGAAAAGAAGGAGAAGAAAACAAAGAAAATTAAAGAGAAAACTAAGGAAACCGAGGAACTTAACAAGACAAAACCACTTTGGACTCGAAACCCCGATGATATCACAAATGAAGAATATGCTTCATTCTATAAGTCTCTTTCTAATGATTGGGAGGATCATTTGGCTGTCAAGCACTTCTCTGTTGAAGGTCAACTTGAATTCCGTGCAATCCTCTTCGTTCCTCGTCGTGCTCCATTCGATCTCTTCGAGACAAAGAAGAAACGTAACAATATCAAATTATATGTTCGTCGCGTCTTTATTATGGATGATTGTGAAGATTTGATTCCGGAATACCTCAACTTCGTTAAGGGTATTGTGGATTCCGAGGATTTACCTCTCAACATTTCTCGTGAAATGCTTCAACAAAATAAGATCCTTAAAGTGATTCGTAAGAACATAGTAAAGAAATGTATGGAACTCTTCTCAGAAATTAGTGAAGATAAAGACAACTTTAACAAGTTTTATGAAGCCTTTGCAAAGAATATCAAACTCGGTATCCACGAAGACTCTCAAAACCGCGCTAAACTAGCAGAATTCCTTCGGTACCATTCAACAAAATCTGGAGATGAATTAACATCTCTTAAAGATTATGTTACTCGAATGCCAGAAAAACAAAAAGACATTTACTACATTACCGGTGAAAACCGTCAAGCTGTAGAGAATTCACCTTTTGTTGAAGTGCTTAAGAAGAGAGGTTATGAAGTTTTGCTAATGACCGATCCTATTGACGAATATTCTGTATCACAACTTAAAGAATATGATGGTAAGAAATTAGTCTGTATTACTAAAGAAGGCCTGGAACTTGATGAAGACGAAGAGGAGAAAAAGCAACGCGAAGAAGAAACTAAACAGTACGAGGAACTATGTAAACAAATCAAAGAAATTCTCGGAGATAAAGTTGAGAAGGTAAAAATCACAGCAGCCTCCCTTATCAAAACAATTTATTTTGAATCCTACTAATCAAAGAAAATACCAATATTATTAGGTCCTTGTTTCAAATCGTATCTCGGAATCACCCTGTGTTCTCGTCACGGGTCAATATGGTTGGTCTGCCAACTTTGAACGTATTATGAAAGCTCAGGCGTTGCGAGATTCAAGCATGGCTTCTTATATGGCTTCCAAGAAAATTATGGAAATCAATCCTCGCCATCCAATTGTCAAGTCACTTAAAAATAAAGTAGAGGTTGACAAGAATGATAAAACCGTTAAAGATCTCACATGGCTTCTTTTCGAAACCTCACTTTTACAATCTGGTTTTACTTTGGACGAACCATCATCATTTGCTGGAAGAATTTTCAAGATGATCAAGCTTGGTCTTGATATTGGCAGTGACGAAACCGAAGCAATGGAAACTGAAGAAATTCCAACTCTAGTTGACTCTTCCGCTGCGGAAGCTTCTCAAATGGAAGAAGTTGATTAAGCGTCACGGGTTAAATTTGACCAACATTTCCACATTTTAAAAAAGGACATTTTAATTGCTTCATAAATGCTTGATTTATTTTCCTTCTATTTGCTTTATTACATTTGTTACATAAAATTTTTTAAATAGTAATATTACATAATAATTTGTTTTGTGTATTTGGATTTCTGCATGGTAAAATTATGTGATTCAAACAATTTAGAATGCAAATATAAAAAAAAAAAAATAAAATAAATCGAATCGAATTAAACCAAATTTGTAACGTTTCCAATTTTAAAATGTAAGTTAAAATAAAAAGTGAAAGTAAATCAGGTTGAAATAGGTTTCGAAACATCTAAAACCGAAATATTCTTGTTTAACATTAAATCAAAACATTACCAATTGATATTCAACAAAAATTTCCCAGCATGGAACGTATTTATACAAATATAATCCTTCCAGAATCTAAAAATTAAGCCATTAACCCTCCATTATCATACAATATTTTTACATAAACCTTAATTTTTTTTTGGTATAAATAAAGGGCATTTTGGACCCGTTTTTTTCTGAAAATCCCAAGCCATCTACAATAACAATTAACGACTTCACATCAAAAGAAAAGAGACAATATGAGTACAAAATCATTAACTACTGGTAACAATAATGAATTCGTGGACGAAAAAAAAAACCAAACCGTTCCTGAGGTGAAAATAGATGATTTTCAAAATAATAATGAAGGGGAATCAGTAAAACAAAAAAATGACAATAAACGTAAGGTTTTTCTTTTAATTGTTCTTTACAAGTTTATTCTTTATAAGTTGGTTTTAATTTATTAATATATGGTCTTCCTTTTTTTTTTTTAAAAAAAAAAAAAATGTTTAGCCACTCAAAACGGTTTACATATTAAAGTTCCTTCACGAAGTGGTTCTCCTCAACTTGTTGCTTCACCAATTGAAATGAAAGAAACCAAAGATCCTGAACCTACAGTTTCACCAACTTCGACTTCGCCTAAAAAAATTGTTCCTCCAAACCAAACTTCTCCAACAAGTAAAGGCGCCGATATTTTCAAGAGTGTTAGCAAGAAACTTGGAAACATGATGGGTAAACATGATTCCTCTGCAAATGCTAGCGTTCAAAGTACCATTTCAGAAGAGAAGGATGCTGCTACTTCAGATTCTACTGTTCAAATTCAGCAAAAGGAAAACAAGGATAATGATGTTGATAAGTTGGATAACGTTACATCCGCTACGCCCGCTTCACCCGAATCCATCATCGAAAGTTCCAACGAGAATAACGATAAAACTGCGGATGCTGCGAGATCCGCAGAAAACAACGATGAAGGTCAAGAGAAGGAAAAACAGGATACACCCGAAGCTACTGCCGCCAACAAAAGAATGAATTCCATGAATAAACTCGTTAATATGAAAATGTTTTTTAAACGTACACCAACTGCCCTTGTTGAAAAACTTAAAGAAAAATTCGATGAACTTGATAAACGTATTTATCCTGAAATTGATCCGGAAGAAGAGGAAGAGTTAAGTAGAAGTGCAAGAAATGGAGGCGAGGAGACAATAGCTAGCGAACGGGAGCAATTATTAGAAGGTAGAGATCAAGTTCCACCACCAGTACCTCCAAAAGATCATATAACCACAAATGGTGCCTCACAAACGAAGGATGTCTTGGCTGAAATCGGAGAAGCTCTGAATGAACGTCAAGAAAAGCTTGAAAATATGTCTGATAAAACCGAGACGTTAAAAAATAATGCTTCTAGTTTTGCTGAATTGGCTAAGCAATTGAGCAAACAACAAGAACAAAAGAACAAATCTTGGAAATTATGGTAAAGTTGTCTCCCTCTTATTTGAAAAATGACATTTACTTATCAGAGGCTTCTATAATATATTCAAAATAATAATTAGAATTTTGTAAATCCAAAAAGACATAATATATTTATTATTGTTATTATTTATTCCAGTTCACAAATTTTATAGTTATTATTAGTATTCTTTGTATATATCTTTTTTTTTTTAGTTTTTTATTTTTACTTTACATATCAATGTATAATTTCGAGTTGGTTATTTTCAATTGAATATAAACTTAATTAAAAAAAAAAAAAATGAAAAAAGTTGAACATTATTTTTCGGATTTTTACACAATTTGTCGAATTGATTTTATTCGATTTATAATAAAGTTACCCTAAAAAGGGATTTCTTAACGTGTACATTCTCAGTTAAATTGTCACGTACTTTCCAACATGACAATTCGTCGTTTAAATGACTCGGCTATTCGCAAACTTCGAGCTTCTTTTATTTCAACTATTGCTCAGTGCGTCGTCGAACTCGTTCAGAATAGTAAGAACATGTAGCGTTACTACTTTATTATTCTATATTATGTTATTTACCATGTTTGTAACAAACTCTTGTCAGGCCTTGACGCGTTAGCCACGTCCATAGAAATTCATGTAGATTTGATGAAATTTTTTATTCAAATTACTGATAATGGATCAGGAATTACACCAGATGATATGAAAAAAATTGGTCAAAGATATGGTATTTAAATTTAATTATTTAATTCTATTAATTAGAATGGAATTTTGATTTTAATATCCTTTAATATTTATAGCTACCTCAAAATGTCATACCTTAGAAGATTTGGCACGTGTAATCACTTATGGTTTCCGCGGAGAAGGTTTGATAATTATTCATTCAGTAAAATTTCTTTCGATGCTTTTTAATCGTTTATTTAATTTATCTTATTTTTATTTAAAGCCTTATCTTCTTTGGCTGAAGTCTCAATCTTGGAAATAATAAGTAAACATCCTGATTGCTACGACACATATTGCACTATTCTGAAGGTTCGATTATACAGATGTTTCGAATAATTTTCACATCAATTAATTATGATATCTTAATATTTTTATTACTTGCTCTTTAGGGTGGTCAGCGTCTTCAATATGGACCGACACGATGCAGACGTAGAAAGTCCGGGACTATAATTATTATTCGTGATTTATTTTACACTGTATGACCCTAATATTTTTAAAGAATTCATGAAATCATAATGTAATTAAAATCTTTGTTTAATATTTATAGTATCCTGTCCGTCGTAAGCATTTATCAGAGAATAAATTCATCAATGAACTCGAAAATGTTAAAAAATCAATAGAATCTTTAGCATTAATTAATCCTCAAGTGACTTTCACTTTAATTGACGCATTAAGAGATAGAAAAATTGTTACTACAAGAAAGGTAAATTTGGTTCCTTTGTTGATTAGCCAGCAAAGAGTTTTAAATGACCTTTCAATTATTTTATTTAGGTTGCAAATAGTATTTATACTTTTCATCAGCTTTTTGGATCATCTTTGTCGCAGGTAGATAACGGAATCAATCTATAATTCTTCTTTATTATTATATTTCATTTTTATTATTATTATTATTTCTTTATAGAATCTTGAATCAGTATACGCAGAAGAAGACGACATCAAAATCGATGGATTCCTTTCCCTTAGAGGGTTTCATACGAAAGTAAATAATATTTTGCGACATATATTTTTTCCTATGCATTTAAATCAATCTTCTAATTAATGTGATTCTTTATTGTTATATAGCATCATCAATATTTTTGTAATTATTGATAACTTTATACAAACATTCGCTTATTATCTCATCTTATTGAAATACTAACCTTACTGGTTTTTAGACGTTAATAAACGGTATATAGATTATAATGAAGTACACAAATTGATTGATGACATGTTCAATCAAAGTAGTTTTGGGAAAAAGGTTAGACGACCAAGTAAAATTTCCGATAAATGAAATATTCCCTTATAATGTTTTCATTATTACAAAATCCTTTCTTTTAAATTAGAACTATGATGAACCTTTGGAATACGGATCGGATTCTCCATCAAAATTTAGTGAGTATTTTCTTAATGATATGTGAATAAATTAACTTACGAAACAAAACTTATTTAATTATTTCTAAATAGAAAAAAGCTCTATGACAAAGTCTCTAGAAAAGTATCCGATATTCTTCATTCATCTCACTTGTCCAACAATTAATTATGATATATGTTTGGATCCAGCAAAAAATATAATAGAATTTAAGGTTGATTTGATATTTCTTTTTATTTTAAATTTTGAGACTTAAATTGTTGGCTAAACTTTTTTCAAACTCGTTTCAGAATTGGTCCAAAATTTTAGGCCTTTTATCTGCACTAGTATCTCAATTTCTGGTGCAACATGGTTTTTCATTACGTGAGATTGAGCCAATACCAAGTTTAGATGATAATTCTACCATTTCAATAATTAATCAGGGACCAATCAATCATAAACGCGATTTACCACTTTCTCTTGAAGATATATTTCATATTAAAAGTGGAGGTCAGAGTCGGTACACATTTCAAGATAAAGAATTTAAGAGAGGTTTATACGACGTTAGCCACTGTGATGATCTTACCGAAGATAACAAAGATTCAGAGAATAACTTCAGAGCGAATCGACCAAGTTCTCAAGATTTAATTACCAGGAAATCAAAATCACACTCTTCTAATGCAAACGTCAAATTAAAAGCTAAAATAGATCGAAGTAGACTTAGAACATCAAGCTTTCATAAAGATGATGACAAAATTAATAATTCGGGAGCGATGTCTTGGGCAAAAGAGGCTTTTGAGGTAAATTATAACAATGCCCAAAATTTTTTCAATTTCAATATCATTTATTATTAATTTTTTTAAATTAGAAATGGAATAATCCCGTTTTCAAAAGCACGGAAGTTCCAATTCCTATGCTTAAAGTAATGACTGCAAACAACAAATTTTCCATCACTAGCAATTTTTTCTCAACTCGTACAAATGTTTCGGAGCATCGTTTTTGTAAAAAAGATATTGAGCAGGCTAAAGTTATAGGACAACTTGATGATAAATTCATTGCTTGCAAGTTACCTTGTACGCAAAATATTGATCAAAGTATAGATGAGAATGGAGTTGTTGAACAAAGAACACGTAATATTTTGGTCCTTGTTGACCAACACGCAGCTGATGAACGCGTGCGTGTTGAGATGTTAATGAAAGAATTTTGTGAATTTAAGCAACCGGATCGAATGGATATTGATGGTGAAATGCAGCAAGCTACTTCATTTGTTGAAACAATTCAACTTAAACCATCAAATAAGATAATTTTAACATTTAGGGAGGCACAAGCTATCAGGAGATTTGAAGGCAACTTTAATAAATGGGGAATATTTTTTAGTGATAAATGTGAAGCCAAGTCCGATAACATGCCTAATACGTCAACCACTTCTTTTGTTTCGCCGCATTTCATTTCTTCAAAAGAGGGAGACATTATTCCGATCTATGTGACTCATCTTCCGAAAATGATTGCTGATCGTTGTGTATTAGATACAAGAATGACACAAGAACTTATTCGTCAGCATCTTTATTGGTTAGAAGATACAGGCGGGATTGGCATCGATTTTAGCACAAATGATAATACTGATTTATCTAGAGAATGGCGGACAATGATAAGAAAATGTCCAAGAGGCATCGTTGATATATTAAATTCCAAAGCCTGTAGAGGTAATTTATTTATTGTTGGTCAATTTATATTTAAAAACAATATCAATAATATTAATTTATTTATTTTTTAATAGGTGCTATCATGTTTAATGACAATCTTTCATTACAAAAATGTGAAGAGTTGATAAAAAAACTTGCAGAGTGTGATTTTCCATTTCAATGTGCACATGGGAGGTAAGGATACATTTATATATACGGGCGATAGTCTTTTGTTTCAAGCATTATTTTAACTACATCATTTTGCCATTTATCGAAAGACCATCAATGGTTCCGGTACTGTACATAAATGGATCTCAAAATCCTATTTCGGTATATGGTCAATCAAATAATTGTGATTGGAAAAAGATCGGAATAAAATCTCTCGAGCAGACTGATAGTCAAGAAACAGAAAGTAGTTGGAAACGACGAAAAATAAATTTGGAACGATATCGGATGTAATATTATTTATTAGAATAATAAATTTCTCCAATTAAATTTTTCGAATATTTCTAAAACTCACTGGCGGTGTTTATTACTAGTCACCAATTCTTTGTTATTGTATCAAGAAGTGATTTACATGATTGAATCCAGATTTATTCTAAGACGAAGAAAATCCTTTTTTTTTTTTTTGTTAATTAGCTGTGGAATTAAATTAAAGTTACTGTGAAATTCCCCGACAAAGTTCATCATACACAGCATATTCTCTTTATGCTCCGCATTAGGAAGAAATATCCCTCAGGTTTTATTCTTGCTAAATCATATATTAGACTTATATGACACATCCTAATTATATTGGCTAATCAATGAAAATATAAACTTTTTTTTTCTCATTTATAAATGAATGATGGTAAAATCAATATGAATAAATCATCATCTTACAAAAAAAATCTTCCTTCTATGATGATAAATATTGGCAGAGTTGATCAGGATGTTTCACTTTCGATTCTAATTTACAGTACATACTCAAAATGCTAACAGAAATTTTTAATTCATTATTTCTAACGAAACAATCGATACAATCATTAATCTTCGTTAAGCTTTATAGTAAACGAATTGTCACTAAAAATAAAGGAGTAAGGTTGACTTGGAACTATCAAAATGCGAGTACATATTCACGATGCAAATATTAAGTTCTAATTGCTTTTTTTTGTTCCGACAAAATGTAATTCCAAACATATTATTGGTTAGAAAACGTGGCACAGTAAAATAAATCAATTTATTTTGTAAAATCTTTATTTTCAAGAATTTATTATACATCATATGGAACTAGCTTGCGTAATCAATAATTATTTTTCAAAATTATTTTGATTTCTTAAAAAATGATTTTCATTCATTAGAGATTCGTTCATTCAAATAATCTCTAGATTTTGCTTTAAGTTTCTTATTTCTTTCATCTACTCCGGTTCAAGCGTGCTATTTCAGTTTCAAAATTCTTTTCTGTTATCTTTTCTTCTTTGCTTTTTTCGAACGCGTCTATCTCTTCAATCAGGATGAGTCTAGTAAAAACTTGTCCTAAAATAACGTCATTGTTGTACTCTATTTTTGAAATGAAAAATGTAAGAGTAAGAAATATGTTTGAATAGGTGGGTAATGGTAGTATATAGAAATGCATAGAAAAAATACGTGTGAAATGGGACGCATTAGTGTAGAAACTCAATTACCATTTCAGTTACAAAGGTGTTGACTCTAAAAGTAGAAGAACCTCTCTTTTCAAACTTCAAGAAGCTCTTAGAACATCATTTTAGTTGCAATATAGCAATGTCTTAACTGAATCCACGTATAGAAATGGCAAACCTTCATGGTCGAAATGTACTGTTAAGCTCCTACACTTCACTAACGAAATACTTTCATGTTTCACGAGATAAAATACATTATTTCTTCACATTGACATCAATGACCACACTTCCTATGGTATAACTTTTCTCTTGTTTGTGGTTAGAGTATCGAAAAATTAATTAACAATAAAATAAAAAAGAACAAGGAAGGGGGGAGGTGGGAAAATAAAAAAGATAAAAAAGACCAGGGGAAAGGGGGGGAGGTGGGAAAGATAAAAAAGATCAGGGAAGGGAGGAGAGGTGGGAAAGATAACAAAGACCTGAGGAAAATTTAGAAAGTGACATGTTGTGAAGTTTTTACCATTGATTTTTTCAGTTCACATTACATCAAAATTATTTTGAAATTTTTAAACGCATAAGAATATTTGCTTTAACTGGAAGACACATACAATTTTTTAATTCAGAACATCTTTTATTATCATACTGAAAATATGGGTAAATTGTATCATGATTTTGATTACCAAATCTTTATAGAAGCAAATGGAAATATTTTGTTTACAGTAGCAAATTTTTAGAAAGCAAAACATTTTCCCTTTTTTTTTTTAATATACAGTTATCCTCCTATATTGTCACACCCTTCAGAATCATCTAATGGTGTGATTATAAAAGGGTATACTTATACTGAAGGTTTTGTTATATAGTCACACATATACAAAAATTTTGATTAATGTGATTATATATAATGCATTAAGAAAGTATTTCCTGTGACTTAACCAAATGTATTTATTGATTATCAAACCAACCTTTTTTTCTTTGTAGTATGTTGAACTTGTTACTGCATTTTTTTTAGAATTAAACGAAATATAATTTTGAAAGATAAAAAAAAAATGTTAGCTTAGGGTGGGTTTTAGATAAAGGAAGTACAAGTCTTTTTTTATTCTAAAGGATAATGAATGGTTCGTTTTATGTTGAAAACATTTACCTGAAATTAAAAAAAAGCTTAGGAGTCATTGACAGTTCAAACATGATAATAATCTTAAGCATAAAAGTAAAGTGATTAAAGCATTTTTAGAAAAAAATGCCCTGTTAGTAATAAATTAGCCTTCTAATAGTCCCAATTTAAATCCTATAAAAAATGGAATATCATTAAAGAAAATGTTGAAAAATAGTGCCAAAAAATTTAAATGAACAATTTATGAAGAAGGAATAGAAAAAATCCCAAAAAGCATTTTAGTGAATTTAGTGAGATCAATGAAGAAACATTGTAGGCTTGTAATTAAAAAAAATGAGGAACTTATTTCATATTAAATTTTCGTAAATAAAAAATAAATAAAACTGATTTTTTGGCTTTTTAACTGATTTATTTTTCATGTGATTTAGCGTAATCATTTTGAAATTATTAATGTTTTAAGTTGTTCAAGAACTTTCTTAATGCACTGCCAATTAAAGATAATAAAATATAAAAGAATATAAAAGATTGTAAATTACTAAATAAAAAAATGTCAAATTTAATAATAATTTTATCTAACTTCTGGTGTATGTATTTTTTTATTAAAAATATTAAAAAAAGAGTTTTGTAATTTATTGCTATAGCTATATATCACTGATCCCTAAAATTATATGATTAATATTTTACGTGACTTCTTCGATTTTATTTATTATACTACTCTCACTTATTCTACTTTACATAATAATGTGTAATAGTAATCTTAGTATAAATATAAGAAATAAAAAAATTGTAAAAAAAATATAAAAGCATCTTTCAATTTTTTTAGCAATAATCAACCATTTCAAATTTTTACAGTATACTGTACTTTAAATCTTTTTATCTCTATTGGTCAGCATTTTTCTATAATGCATCTTAGAATTTTGTAACTTTGATACTGAAGGATCAAAATTTCTTTATCACTTGTAAATAATTTTCTATGATTCTATTTTATCAGAATTTACTTGATTTAATTCTTATATAAAGTTTCATAAAAAAAAGAAAAGTTAAACCTGAAACTACCAATTCTTACTCTAATCCTAATATAATTTCAAAGCTTTTTTTACCCTAACTCAGTGTTGGCACATGACATCATATGACTTATATGACTTACATGACTTGTCATAAGTCATTTATCATTTAAATAGATC
>CAJVPQ010002074.1:0-15172 GCA_910591825.1 Funneliformis caledonium
CACAAGTCTGTAACTGCAAAAGCGTGCGGATAAACCACAAGTTAACAGACTGAAACGTGCGACAGCCCTTAAACTAACAGGTTAGTAATTTAATAATGAAAAGAAGAACTGCAATAAGAAAAATGAAATTGTTTGCTTCTCTGAGGCCTCACGAAGAGTCAAAACTTCAACTAAATAATCATCAAGGAGCTGAACATTTTCTTTTTTAGCTTATTTGGGCAGCAGCTTTGGCTTATGAATAAATAATATAATGTCGGAATTTAGATGGACGTACCATTGTAAGAATTATAGAAAAAAGAAAAGTGAAAAAAAAAAGATTATGAGTCAACAATTTAAATATACAAATCAAAAATATAAAAAAAAAGGAAGCGTGGGAATTTTAAATTTGTTAAATTTGTTCTATTAGGCATCAAATGCACCAACAAAAAAACTGATGTATGTGATGCAAACTTGAAAATCGGATTTTGATTGGCTAATTGAACACCCCTAATAAAATATAAGAAGAAAGCGAGAGAACAATGTTGAACAATGTTAAATCAATACAATAAACAATTTATACTATGTTAATAGACTATTTTATACTACATCATAACATAACTACGTAATAATTTTGAATTTTAAAAAAAAAAATAATTTAAAATTTAAAATTACGTAATCATATATAGAAGTTAAAATAACCCCGGTTAATCATAGTATTCTATTAATAATAATAAACAATCATGCTAGACTATTAAACTTTTTTTTTTTTTAATGTTTTTTATATTAGTAATAGCTTATATTGAATATCATGATTAAGTCTATCCGTGATAAATTACTCCATACGGCCGTGTATCAATTGTTTAATACATAACATATGTCAGGTTCATTAAAATAAGCAAGATGCTAAGTTATTTATAATGTGAAAAGAAAATTATAATAATTGATCATGTTAAAGGATATGTCACACGAAATTAATCATAATAAAATCCAAGAACTCAAACCACTTGACTGAAATTTTATATGCAAAATCTATTATCGCTTTAACTAATATGGAAATATTGAAACCTTCTTCATGATGATGTGAAGATGATGAATACCACCCACCCTCCCTCGATGATGATAAATATTATCAATACATGTACTAAAATTTATAATGGTATGTAAGATGTGGTCATTGTTGTTATTTCAATTTGAACTCGCGTTTTTAACATGAAATTTATTTTTCGAATTCTTGCATTATGTTACGATATGCAAGTTCTAATATTTTTAAAATTTAAAGTAAAATAATAAAATGACATTATTACAATAATGATTATTATTGTAATTATAAAAAAAAACATTTCTTCATTTTCCGAATTTTTTTGTCTTCTTCCCGCAAAATTTGGCGGAGTTGTTTATAATTTTGTCGGAAATATGTGCTCCTTTTGTTGCTTCTAAATAAAATATAATAAAATAAATGATAAGTAATATTTAGCATACACCGGTTGCAAGTACTGTACAAAATGGACTGCCCTTCATGTTTCCGAAATTACTCAGAGTACAAGGAAGAGTAAGAAATTATAATATCATAAAAAAGAGGGACGATTTATAATATGCATCATATTTTTTTTTTTTAATCAAAGCCAGCGCTATTTAAAAGAATATCTTAGTTTGACATTGGACTTTAATCTGCTTACCTATTGCTTTGTTTCATTTTAAAAAAAATTTAGATTTAATTTGGGAAAATTTTTATTGATCGCCGCTGTGTATATATATATCGCAAAAGTTTTTCCTTTAATCATGTGCAATATTAACTTCATTATTATTCGAATCAATTATTATTTAATAAAAGGATAAGTATGGCTAAAGTTAATATTCCACACACGTTCATTCGAGTCAGTTTAAATTAAAATACTTATCGTAGTCAAATTTTTACTTAGTTATTGGACTAATTCAAATAAATAATTAATAAATCAAAAGTTGTACTATTTATTATTTTCATAACAATTGTTTTAATTGCAAGTACCAAGTTTATTATTTCAGTACGGTTAAAAAAAGATAAACTTCCCAGATCAATACCAACCAATGTTTACGCATCGACAGAATATATATATAACGCCGACTCCAACTTGAATGCAAAACACATAAAAACAACCGAAAGAGTCTTAAACATGTTTTGTTATAAATGTTCAATAATATCGAATGGTTCAATCTCGTGGCTTCGCTTATCTGTATTCCTCTTGAGCCTTCAAAAAGCCTTAAAATAATATGATAGGTATGGATAATTTATTATATAACCTCAGTAACATTTTGAGTATATGACTGTTAAAGTATAATATTTAAACATTTGAATAAATACTTGCAAAAAAAAAGTAAATTCCTCGAATAAGTTACGAGTATCAAAATTAAATCCCTCCCTTACTCCGTAACGCTGTAACGCAGGTAAATTACTGTTCAAGGGCTAGTCCTCTTTGATTATCCCGCTTACTCATGTAGTAGTATACTCATCATCTTTTGGTTTCCAGTTTCGGATCCAGTGAAAAGCGCGAGAATGTCTTGTTATACTTTTCGTAATTTAGTTGAACCACAACATTTTCTTGTCGTTACAATCCATTATAGTTACGAAAATAATTGCTGACAGATTATCGGAGCGTTCCAAGAAGCCCTTCCGTGAGATCAAGTATTGCTTTTGAAAATTTTCAGGGACTTTAAAGAGATCGCTACCCTGAACCACATGCAATTGAACTAAATTTGTTGAAAGATGATGGATTTCTTTCATCCTAAAGTATGCCATTCAGACAGGCAGCCTTTTATCTGGATCGACTAATTTCGGTCGAAATTCTTCCAACTTTATTCCGCCAAAAATCGGTTAAAGAGCTCTCGTTATTATAGATCACCTTTTCACCATCTATAGATATATAAGTTATCATAAAACGTCACAACTCTTTCTCAATGATGGAGGACTTCTAGTAAGGATAATTTGTTATTTCCACGAACTTTTTAAGCCTATAAGATGATATTACTATAAGTTAATCCACGACCCTCTTCTGATTCATCAAGATATTTAATATCAAACAAATCAAAAGTGAAAAAAATCGAACGAAATAGGATTTCAAGTCAAAAACACATAAAGTATATATTGCTCACATTCTTCGTTCCTTTTTTTTTCTGGTTCTTCTTTCCTCGTTTTCTTTAGCTTCCCTTTTTCCTAATCAAATAAATAATGAGATATGAGATGATGCAATTATATTGTCGAGAGGTAAGACACTTACCGGACGGTTGGACGATGATGTGGTTGTAGTTATCCAGAAATATAAATTCATTTGGAAATCCCATCAAAATCTTTGTACACGGGCTCACATTGCTGAGTTCAATGTTTCATGAAAGTTCATATCAAGTTCTTCCATTGCCTAGTTATTTACTTCGAGAGAAGTTACAAACATTCGTAGATTCAGTTCATTGACTTTGTTGTTGAGCCATATCAGTTTCCAAAGTTTAACTTTTTCAAGACTGATATCAAAATTATCAACTTTGTTCAAGGTCAATTGGAATAGCATTATCAATAGGAGTACCCCGAATGTGACAAAATAATGTAATGTCACCCATATATCTACAAATTCAAAGATCGAGTTAAACAATGATCAAAAATATATATATATATATATATATTTTTAGTAAAATATAAAATGAAGACCTTTTTTTCTGTGCAGTTTTGGTTTGGTGGCTAAGGAATTTTCTTCAAAATTAGTTCGTACAGGATTGTTTGACCATACATTAGCAAATTATCAATGAATTTTTTAATATGGTTTTTGGTAAAAAAAAAAAAAAAAAAAAAATTGATAGGAAAGTTTATATAAAAATGTTAATTCTGATTTATAAGATGTGAAACAAAATCACTAATAATATCTTCTTGTTCGTCTTTAGGCGCAATTTTGATGATAATGCAAAATTTTGCTTAAATTATTTAAGAAATTAAAAAAATCTTTTATTTATAAAATTAGACTTATCTGAAATAATTTTGGATTGATTCAAATAACATTGAAATATCTTAAAATATCTGAAACATTGAAATAATTAATCGATATTTTATTTAGCATATATGCCTATAAGTCTAATACACTAAAGAAAACATTTGATGTAACTTAATTATAATAATACCTGCTGTAATTCATGATTATTTCTATAAGATTATTAATTCACTTTTGCAAACAATATTTATTTTATGCAAATTCTTTTGACTAATAACTAGTGAAATTTACTTTTTAAATAAATTAAATATTAAGGTATTATTGTATATAATCAGAAAATTTTGATTTAAACCTAATCAACCTTCTTAAATTAATGTTATGATGTAATCTTTACTATATAATTAACATTTTTTTGTAAGGATTTGTATAAATAATTACATAGTATTTTATATGTATTACTAGTCCAAATGCTATGTATATTGTTTGAAATTTGCAATGCATATTTTAACATGAAAAAATTTTTGCTATTGTAAAATAAGATCAAATTTGAGTGTTTGATTATTAAAATTAAGATTACAAAATATTTTACTATATTAACGAGCTTCACCTACTAATAAAAAAATGTTCAGCTAAATGATTTACAATAAAAATAATATATTCTAACTAAAGAAGTAGAAAATAGAAAGCATGAAGTTAAATTAATAAGAAGAAAGACTAACTTTCTAATTTATTAGTATTTTAACTTGTATTTAAATCCAGATTGATAGAGAAGGAGAATACTTTTTATATTTTAATTTTTGAGTGTATAATTCCTTAATCAAAAGCATTTGAGAATAAAAAAAATTTTGAAAGTTATTTATTAAAAACTTTTATTATTCAAAAAAAACTTTTTACCATTCTTTTCACTAGGAACTGTATTTAAAATATAAAAGTAAATTTTCAGTTAAATTTGTGTATTTTGAAAAGTATCTAAATGATATAATGATTTTTTTAGTTCAGAAAAGTATTATTTCTTAAAATATCACATTATTATCATTCAAATTGATGCTAATACGTGTAGTAACCTAAATATAATGAACTGAAAATTATAAATAGATAAATCAAAATCATAATATAAAAAGAAAAATACCAATAAAGAAAATGCAAAAAAAATTTGTTTAATTAAGGGTAAAGGAAAAAAAAATTTTTATATCTTTAATATTATAATACATTCTATTCCAATTAGAAAATCAAAATAATTTATTAAAAAACATTACAGGCTACTAAAAACTAAATTAAAAATTAAATAAAATTGATAAAATAAAAACTGAAAATTAAAATAGAAAAATTTAATTAAAAAATAAAATTCTAAAAATTAAAAAAAAATCACATAAAAAAAATAAAAATAAAAAATAAAATAATAAAAAAATAAATAATTTTTATTTTTATTATTATTTTTTCATTTTAGATTTAATCAGTTCCTTCACTTTGGCTAAGAATCAAATGAAATTTTCAAATGGAACTGTTTAGCTTATTACTACAATAAAGGTGAATTATCAATTTTTATTTCTTTTTTATGTATATTAATAATTTTAATAATTTATTAATTGTTTTTCTTGCTTTTAGGTTCAATCAGTTCCTTCACTTTGGTTAAGAACTGGATAGAACCTTTAAATAGAATTGACTAGTTCATCATCATGACAAAAGTAAGCTAATTAATTTTAATTAAAAAATTTCTTTTTTTATTCTTATATATTTTAGGTTAATTCAGTGCCATTTACTATTTTTTAGGCTAAGAATTAAATAGAACTTTTGAATGGAAACATCTAGTTTGTTACTGCAGCTAAGATAAGCTGAATAATTTTTTTTAATTTATTGTTTTTTTTCTTTTCTTATTTTGGTAATTAATTTGATTACTAATTTTATTTATTTTATCTTATTTATTTATTTTAGGTTAGATCGTCAATAATTTTTTTATTTTTTTAGATTAGATCAGTTTATCCCTTTAGCTAAATTATCAGATAAAACAGGATTTTTATTATCACAATATATGTTTTTGATGAATCCTTTCATTATTAAATTATTAGAAATTAGTGATAGTCTTTTAATTTTCAAAACCCTTAAATAATTAAGAGATTAGAGAAAAATTTAACTATCATTAATTATTGGTAAAGTAATATTTAAAAAAAATTATTAGTAATCATAATCATTCAGTTCTAATTTTTTTAAAAAAAAATCATATATAAATAACCATTATTTCTATCAATATTAATATTATATTGAAATTGATATTGATAAAAATTTGATAAATAGAAAATACCATATTCGTTAAACTTTTATTATTTTTATGTATCTAATTTATAGTACTTTTGAAAAATGTTTTGAAAGATTTTTTATTTGAAAATTTTCTGAATATTGCAGCAGCATACAGTAGATTTTTGGACATTTTAATATAAATTAAATTATAATTAAATTAGTATACATTGAACTTAATTTTTGATTGGCTATAAAATTAAAAGTATTTTAAATTTAGTATTTTTTCTGATTAATCTAAATCAGAAATATTAAATTTAGAATTATTTTTTAAATGGTCTAAATTTAAAATTCTATAATTAGTAATTTTTATGAATTTTAGCTGTTTTATTTTTCAAATTAAATATTATTTACAGATACTTAATGGAGAACTGGATATTATTTTAAAGGGAATATAATATACAAAGAATACTGTATTTAAAATTTGTTATATCAAGTTTTGAATGTAATATTCTGTAAAATTAATTATAAAAATCAGCCTTTTATAAATTTTAAAAATGCATTTATTTATAGGTGATTGATTTTATAATTATGTTTAAGTAATAATTTATTTTCACAAAGATTAACTTTAAAATGTATTCAGATACTATTAGTAATTAAGACAACATAGATAATGAATAATATCCAGATATTAATCATGAAAGATATTATTTTTTGAGAGATATTATATGTAGAAATATACAATATTATTCTAATTATTATTATAATAGTTTTAAGTTTATTCTACCTGTTTATGCTTATAGTTTGTAATTAGTATTAGTGTTATTTATAAGTTATTTTAATGTTTAGTTTTAGCTAAATATCTTTCTACTATTCTATAGGATAAGTTTACATTTTTTGATAATAACTTTATTAATAGAGTCCTTGTAAAATAAAAGAATCTTAGCAGATAAATTAGATTAATACTTGATACATTAGCTATAAACTTTTTAGAAAACTACTTCCTTTTATACGTTGAATCATTTTTATAATAATAAATTTAGTAAGTTTATCATATATTATCATAAAAAAAATTCTAATGTATTAATAAATTTCTCTAGTATTCTAAATATCCTGTTTCCATAATTGTAAAATTAATTGATGGTTAATTTCTTATCTAAAGATCATTATTTCTAATTAAATTAATTTTAATGGTTTTTTTAAAAAATTTAATATATTGAAAGAGAAAAAATAAAAAAATTTTAATGTTAATTATACAAAATATATAAATACTTACTTATCTAAAGATTATATTTTATTTTATATAGTTTAGATCAAACTTGATTTAGCTGAAATCTCATTTTTTTATTTCTTAAAATAATTCTGGTTTTTTTGTCTCATACTGTATTATGTTAATTAAAATTATAAAATATAATGCAAAGAAAATTTTATCAAATATTATATAATATAATTAATATAAATATTAATACATATTAAAATTATTATATATTATTAATTATATAATACAAACTATATTTATTATTAATAATAATAAATAAATATAATATTATTATTAATTTATAAATAAAAGTTTATTTGAGTAATTATAAATTGTATTTTTTATAATATTTACTCTATATATAATGTTACTAAATAAATATTTTATAATATGATATAATTATAAAAGAAAAAATATTTAATATATTTATTAATAAATTTAATTATTTTCATCTATTATAAAAATAAATTAATAAATAAATTAAAATATATAGATCTAATTTTATATTTAAATTACTTACTTATTTCATTATTTGTAATATTTAAATCTTCTATTACATTAAAAATATATATGTTAAATTAAAGAAATTATTAAATTATATATATATTATAATAATTACCAATATTTTGATTAATTTCTAAACTTTTAATTTCATGGTTTACAATTTCATTTAATCTTTCAGTAAAATCAAGTAAATGACTTGTATAAAATACTTGAGAATGATCAATAGTATTACGCCAGTTCTTTTAGATTACGGGTAAATTACCTACGATATCATAGTTTAGCAGAAGGTTTCCTTCACACGGAAGAGTAAAGATAAAGATACGATATAAGAAATTAAAGAGAACTATGGTAAATTGGATAAAATATGTGCAAATAATTATTTAACAAAAAAAAGACTAGTACTGCCTCTATCGACGCGTCTGTACTAAACAGTTTATTTATTAAAAGAATTATTCAAGACAAGACGGTTCTTATCCTTTTTTACATCGATGGATTACTCCTATTTATATAAAAATATTCACTAATAACAATAAAATACATAAAATATAGAAAATAGATAAAATAGATAAATGACATAAACGAAGTAAATAAAATAAATGAGAAAAATAAAATAAATGCAATAAATGTCATTAATATCGTATGATGTAACAAGGCCTATTTGTATAACAAAATTAGACTACCAAATTTAGTA
Source organism: Funneliformis caledonium (assembly GCA_910591825.1). Classification (NCBI taxonomy): domain Eukaryota; kingdom Fungi; phylum Glomeromycota; class Glomeromycetes; order Glomerales; family Glomeraceae; genus Funneliformis; species Funneliformis caledonium. The sequence continues at coordinate 8,612 of CAJVPQ010002074.1, forward strand.
AATGAGATATATAGATCATTTAATTATCTAATGTAGTCACAGTACTGCAAATCATTTTAATATAACACAAAGTTGATTATTCTTTTTATCCTCGTAGATTATTTTTGCGTATCAATTTTAGGTGTAATATCACTCTTCTTCAAGATTTTGCGTTCACGCAAAAATATTCAAGGCTTCATCGACTAATTCATTAAATTGACTTTTAGATATCCTTAAGATTAAATTAAGAGTCAAATTTCGTAACCTAGTGATTTGGGATGTTCCTAGTACTTCATAAAGATAATAAATACGAACTGAGGATAAATAGTAATGTCAAGTTATTTTCTTAATATAAGTTGCTCGTGTAGTCACATTTTTCAAAGTTTCAAGAAATTGGCCTAAGTAGAAAGCATTAATCAAGAAAGAAATACGATTATGAATTCGTTTAGCTCTAAATATTGCTCTTGTAATAGAATAGAATTTTTCTTTTATATCCATTTCATCAGTATAAGGTGGAGGATATGGTAATGAATCAACTGGTTCAGTTTGCTTAAGATCGTCCAAAAGGAGTTGGTAAAGAGTATTATTCGTTAGAAAGATGTCGAAAGTATCCATTTTTTACTGAGTTGTGAGAGAGGATTTTTCAATAGCTTTTTATATTCAATTTTATCGTTCAATTATCACCATTGGTTCAAGTAGAGGTCGCTGGTGATAAAGTTTCAGTCATGCGTCATTAATTGGTATTTTCAAAATTTTTCTGTCCATCATCTTTAATTTGTAAACTCTGTTTCCTAAATCTGTATGGATGTAATAAGGTCCAGTCCAACGATCATCCAATTTTCTTTTACCTTTGATCTTGATTTTATATTTTAGTACTAATTGTCCTACTTCAAATTTGTAATTGGATTGCAGATTTTTATCATGGCGTTTCTTTTGTTTTTGCTGTACTATTGTTATTCTGTTTTATGTCTCCTTGATGTTATCCTTTATTTGTCTAGTTATTTGTTGTACTCTCTGTAGTAAATCATTTTGTATGTCATCAGATAACAATTTAACATTTTGTGTTTCCACCTGAAATTCAATTGGCAATGTAACATTTCTTCCATAGATTAAATAAAAAGATTCATGTCGTGTTGTTTCATGTTGCTTAGTCTTGTACGCAAAAAGGGCTAAGGGAATGAATGTATTCCAGTCATCGTTATTATCATTTGCAAATTAGGCTAACATTTCACATAATGTTCGAATGAAATGTTCAACAAGTCCATTTGTTTGTGGATGGTATGCAGTTGATAGTTTGTATTTTACTCCTAGTTCATCGCACAAAGAATTTAACATTTCATTTACAAAATGCGTTTCACAATCGGTAAGAAGTTCTTTTGGGCAATCATATCTACAAATGATATCTTTATAAAAGAAAGAAACAACTGACTTTACTTTACATCTGGTATCACTATTGCCTCTGGCCATTTGGTTAAGTATTCAGTTGCGATAACTATATATTTATTTCCTCTTTTTGTTTTTGGTAAGGGTCCAACAATGTCCATTCCAATTCGATCAAAGGGTTGTCCAACTTTAATGGGATATAGAGGTTCTATTCGCTTATTTTTACCTCGTCTCTGACAGGCATCACATGTTTGAACATATTGTCGTACATCCTTATACATCTGGGACCAGTAATATCTAATTTTTACTCTCCTATAAGTTTCTTCAAGGGCAAAGTGTCCTTCTAAAGGATCTTCATGTAAACTATACAGAATGTTATTAACTTCATGTTTGCGAACTACTTTGAGAGGTCATTGTGATTCCTGTTTATTTCGCTTGTATAATTGTCTATTAATTACAATAAAATATCGTGTTTTACGTTTTATTGCTGCTTGTTATTTGTTGTCAAAATGTGTTGGCATAGAAAGTTCCATTAAGTATTGAATCAAACCAAAATATGTATCCGAGTCCATTATTTCTATTAAAATCAAAAAGCCATTATCAAAAGAAGTATCCATTAAGTTTTTGTCCCATTAGTTGTAAAAATAAATAAGTCTTTAGTGTTGTATCTGACTTAATGTATCTACGTTTATGTATGATTTTCCTAGGCGATTAAGTATTTCCATGTTATATTCGTTTAAAGTTATAAGCTAAAGTCTAAGTTTGCCAACTGGGTTTTTCATATTTTTAAGATATACTAAAGCAGCATGATCAGTTACAACAACAAATTTTCATTCATATAAGTAATGATGAAAGTATTTGATAGACCAAATTATAGCGAGACATTTCAATTCAGTAATCAAATAGTTTTATTTATGTTTGTTAAGAGTTCTGCTAGTATAAGCTATTACTCGTTCCTTTTTGTCATCTCCTTTTTGAGATAGATTAGCTCCAAGAGTATAAGTAGAAGCATCAGTATATAAGATATGAGGTTTGTCAAGGTCAGGGTATGCTAAGATTGGAGGGGAAGCTAAACAATCCTTTAAGTTTTCAAATGCCTTTTGTTGATCAATCGTTTAGCGATAGGAAACATTCTTTTTGTAAAGTCTATTCAGAGGTTCAATGATGGTAGAGAATCCTTTTATAAATTTCCTGTAATATGAGGCAAGTGCAATAAATCCTCTCAACTGGGTCAAGTTCTTTGGAATAGGAAATCCTTTGATTGCAGCAATTTTTTCAGAATCAGTTTGTATGCCTTCACGTCTAATTATATATCCTAAAACAAGAAGTTTCTTCTCAAAGAAAAGCATTTTTCTGGACTTAGTTTTAATTCAGATTGTCGCAGGCGTAGAAAAACTTGTTCTAAATGAAGGAGATGTTTATCAAATGTTTTGAATCTAATATTGATATCATCCACATATACTACTATGTTCTGCCAAAGGATGTCTCTTAAAACTGTATCCATTAATCTTTGAAAAGTTGCAGAAGCATTACATAAGCCAAAGGGCATAACTGTGAACTCAAGGATTCTAAACCTTGTGATAAAAGTTGTTTTTTTCTGATCCTTTTCTTCTATCTCTACTTGTCAGAATCCACTTGATAAGTCTAAGGATGTTAATCACTGAGAACCTGTTAATGTATCCAACATGTTATTGATCCTTGGAAGAGGGTAGCTATCCTTTTTTGTCATACTATTCAGCTTCTTGTAATCTACATATAAACGTTTTTTACCATTTTTCTTTTCTACAACAACTACTGGAGATGTTCATTGACTTTTTGATGGTTGGATCAATCCCGAGCCTAATAGCCTTTGAATTTCCTGTTTAATAAACTCTCAGTTTTGAAATGAAGTCCTGTAAAACCTTTGCTTAATTGGAGAAGCATCGCCTGTGTCAATATTGTGCTTTATCGTGGAAGTTTTTCAAACTGATTTTCCTTTCAAATGAAAAGATCTTTGTATTGTTTCATAAAATCTTTGAATTTTTCTTGTTGATCATTTATAAATTTACCAGTATGATAATTTCCTTCGTCAAGTTCCTTATATTAGTAATAGGATTCTTTGGGTGTCACTTTTTCCTTTATATTTCCCTTTAGTTTGGCATAAATTAAGCTTGCTTCTTCTTTTGAAATTTCTTCAGAGTAACAAAATAACTCATCCTGTTCCTCTTCTTCTGTTTCATATTCTTTATCAGTTTCATTCACTTCAGACTTCTCATTGTCTTCCCTTGTTTCCTCAATATTTTGTCGTGGTAAAGTTCTATGTTTAACTGAAACATGTATTTCTTTTCCTTTCCAGTGAATTGTCATAAGTTTACTTCTGTAGCTTATTTCAGCATGAGTCTTTTCCAGCTAGTCATTTCTAACTATTATATCATAAGTATTTGATTCAGTTACAATAGCGTCAAAGGGAATAATCTGTCCTATTATTCGTAAAGGTAAGTCAAGTGCCATACCAACTGGCTTTTGACGTTCACCGTTAACGTTTACCATTACTGTTCCAGAAGCTTTGTCAACTTTTCTTCCCAATCTTCTCAAGAATTGTAAGGAGATAATACATCCTGAAGAACCAGAGTCAACTATCAAAGAAAACTCCTTGTTGTTAATTGTTGCTTGGCAATATAAAGCAGTTGACTTTCGATTTGTGACATTATGCATTTCCTGAGGTGCAAGCAATTCATCATTTTCTTCAACTACTTCTTCGTCTTAAATATCCATAGGTTTAGCTCCTGAAGGTCCTGCAGTTGTATTTTCCTCCTGATTATTATTTTCCTGAGTAGCTGATCCTTTCCCTTTATTAGGTTTACGAGTAATTGGCTTCCTCAATGATCTCATTACACTTTGAGTAAACTTAGAATTGGCAGCGAGTAATTGTCCAATAGAGATGTTGGCAGGTTGATCAAAAAGGTCCTGTGCAGTATAAGGATTTATCATGTTAACAATAGGTGGTTGTGCTAAAGGTTTCTTCTTTGCTTTTGGTTTTTATTGGGCTCTTTTTTTTACTAAGTCTTTTTGTTTTCATTCTATTTCTCTAATTAAATCTTTCTCATTATCATTAGCTCGACTCCTCTTATTGGCATAAATTTCAAAAATAGAAAGTTTTGAGAGACTTTTAAACAGTTTCGTACCTTCACCCTCAAAAGGTACACCATTTAGTTTAAATGCTGATTTTGATCGTTATTATTTTTCTGTTCTAACAACTGAGTCAGTAATTGCATAGCATAGTGAACGTTCATTGTATTATTATTTTAATTGATATTATTATTTGTAGGAATATTATTAGCTAAGTTAGCTACGACTGTGTTTACTGGATTTAAATTATTTTGCGCTGGTGGATTATTAGCAGCTACGTTATTATTTGGGTTGTTTAAATCATTTACTATTCTTGTTAGACAACTTCGTCTGATATGTTCAGGCTGTTCACAATCAAAGCATACAATAGATCCTGATTGATTATTTCGTGGAAGTCGATTTTGTTAGTTGTTATTTTGTTGATTATTCTGTTGCTGATAATTATTTTGACAATATCCTGAATTGTATTTTCTTCCTCCAATATTCATTTGTTGTATTTGTTGGAACAAGTTGGTAATGGCTGCATTCAAAGCATTGAGTTGTCCTGCGTTTCCTGATGGGTTAGCATATTTATTCATATATGCTTCTACTACGTTTGTATCTTTGTATATGAGTTCATATTGTTTGGCTCTATTGAGTGCATCATTCCAAGTTTGATCATTGAAAGGTTTTACTAACAAATGTAATTCAGGTAATAATCCACTGACAAGTCATTTAGCTTTTATTGCATTAGGATATTGGAAAGCTTGTGTTTCTACTCTTCGATATAATTTCAATAAAGCATAAGTATAGTCATCCACAGATTCACCAGGTAGTTGTCGACACCTTTCCAATTCAGTTGTCCAAATTTCCATTAATGTCTGAGACCTAAAAGCAGCAGGAAAGTTTTGGATAAAGTCGGTATTATTATTATTTCCTGTCCATGCAACAATGCGATTGGCATTTCCATTATTTAATGCTTGGTTGGCAGTCTACTAAGTAGAAGCTGAGTTTTTCAAGTATGCTGGAACAACTTCAATTTTTCTGTTGTCATTAATGCCATTTGCATTGCAGACACGTGTAAACTCCTCAAGCCATCCGATAGGATCTTGGTTACCTCTATAAAAGTAAGGCAAGTCAACGACACAGGTCTCTCTTCGTTGAGGATTACCATTTATTGCTTGAGCATTGGCTTGCAAGTTATTGATTAGTTAAAAAACTCTGTTATTTGCTACTGGTTGTCCTTGTGGAATGAACAATCCAGTCAATCCTTAAACTGCTGCGGTAAGATTTTGAATGTTCCGTTGATTGGTCATGTTTACTTGAATTTGAAATAATAAGTCGAGGTTGAAATCTTCTCTATCCAGTAGGTCAGGTGTATTAGAACGAGTTGAAACAGATGGTGTATTAGATAAAGAAGTGGTTGTTTGAGTATTTGTAGATTGAGCTGTTTCACTTATTTGATATAAAACTTCAAATGGGTCACGCTGAAAACTGTTGGTTAAGATTAATGCGTTGTATATGTCCTGTCAAATGGTAATATAAGAACCTGGGTTTTGTGTGTATCTAATACTAAAAATTAGAATTTCAATTCGTCCTAAAATAGAATCAGTTTGCGTGCTATTTATTAACTATTCTAACTGTTTTTTGGTATTCGAAGTAAAGGTCAATACAGAGAATTCAGTAGAGAACTAATACCAAAAGTTAATGAATTGAGAGGTACTTGCGACGACAGAGTATTCAGGATAGCAAATAGGGCAAGAAGAATCAAAAGAGTATTGTGTGAAGTTAATTATCCTTAGAGTGTGTAATCGACTGTGAAATTGTTGTCTTTGTATTAATAAATCAAAATTAACCATGTAGGGATTTAAATATTTCTGGCAGAAGGCATCAAGTGTTACACTAGTTCTTTTAGATCGTGGGTAAATCACCTATGATATCACAGTTTAGCAGAAGGTTTCCTTCACACGGAAGAGTAACGATAAAGATACGAGATAAGAAATTAAAGAGAACTACGGTAAATTGGATAAAATATGTGCAAATAATTATTTAACAAACAAAAGACTAGTACTGCCTCTGTCGGCGCATCTGTACTAAACAGTTTATTTATCA
>CAJVPQ010002075.1:0-15166 GCA_910591825.1 Funneliformis caledonium
AATAGAATATATTCTGAATTTAGGTCTATTTGAATCAATAATTTAATATCATTTATTATTTATTAGAAAACAGCTCAGCGAGTAAAGGTAGCAAAGTATTTGTTTAAAGAAAATGACCAACGAATTACGAAATACGAAAGGCAACCTTATGTCTGAATTGTTGTCGAATTGATACTAAATTGAAGCTAATTTTAGGCTGATTTATAGTTGAATTGCTTGTCTGATTGAAGTCGATCAGCGTTAATTAGCGTCTGAATTATTGCCGAATTGAGGCTAATTTTAGGCTGATTTATGGTTATTTAAGTTCTGAATTGATGCCAAATGGTTATATCTGATTGGAGTTGATTAGCGTCTATTGGCATCTGAATTGTTGCCGAATTGAAACCAGTTTTAGGCTGATTTATGGTTGAATTTAAGTTTTGAATGGCCATATCTGATTGAAGTCGATTGGTGTCTATCAGCACCTGTTTGTACTAATCGGAAAACATGGCAAATCAGCCATAAATAGTATCAAAATCAGCCTAAAATCAGCCATTTGATTTTTAGCTGATTTGGACTATTTTGACTAGTGAGGCCAGCCTCCATTGCACTATTAGTTCCATCTTTTATGATGGTTCTAAATGGGTCTACTAACTATAACCTCTATATTATCAGAAAGGCTTGAGACATAAAAACCTTATACATAGATAACTTCAAAGGTCATTATATTCTACAAATTCGTAATCTATTCACATGTATAATTTGCTTTTACCTCATGATATTTATTCCTGGAATTAAACCAGTAAAATTCACAGTAAATTAATATTATGATCTGCACTTAGCTGGTGTTAAACTGAGATTGAGATCTATTGCAGTATAACTTACAATAAGGACTCGCACCTTACGGTTTGAGCCAGAAGCGCCAATTCCGTTTTCATAAGTATTTTAGGGACTTGAATTTTTACAGTAATGAAAATAATATTTGTCATACAATAACCATCACATCCTTAGATTTAGGATTAGGTCAGGTTAGGGATTATGCATAATGCGAGCCAAATATCACGTGATCGACAAATTTTTCGTTCTCTGTCTGCATACGTGATCTTAAACTAATGAAATCTCTTATTTTAGAAAGTTTTAAGATCACTTCAGACTCAACAATAGTTTGATTTGATATGTGACGATCTTCACAAGTATAATCTGAAATTTTAAATATATTTTTTAATATGCTTAACAAGTTTACTTAGTGAAGAAAATATTATAGCTGAAATTTTGTATTAAAACACGAAAATTCTGTATTAATATATAATATAAATTTTATAAATCTATAAAACTTTAAGATATATTTAACTCATCATGACGCTTATTTTACTAAAATCGATTAAATTATAAAAAAAAGTTCAATATGAACTAAGATTTCCATCGATTTTGTAATTTTTAAGTGTACGGTGACCTTGATATCCTACTGTACACGCAAAAAATAAATAATAATACGTGTCTTCATTTACTTATTGTTTAAATATGTGTGAAATATAATAATAATTCTTTAATGCCACCAATTGATAAGTATCAAATATTATACTAATCTAATAATATATTAATTCAACTTTTGATATTATTTTTATTAAATATAAAATTCATTAAAAAAATACAAATAAAAATACAAATTAAATGATCTTAATTTATCTAAATAGAAATTAAATCATTACTATAGTGGTGTCAATTCATATTGCAGTTATTAGGTGGGGGAAATATCGATCTTTAACCCTCATCTACTCTTTTTCACTTTCTTTTTGTACATTTCCAAAACTAGGTAATTTTAAAGAAGCCAAAGAAAATCTAGAAGTAACCAAACCAGTAATTCCTAAATCATCTGCCGCCTTTTCACCTTGTACATTAAAGATTTCGTCAATAATAATACTTTTACTAATTAGTTCAGCATCGTCCATACTTAATAAAGCTGACGATGATAACGGGGGTGTTGTAGGTGCGCTTTTAGCTTGATTATCATTATTTGTTATAATAGCAGTAACTGGAGATCTTAAATCTAAGCTGGACGATGAACTATGTGAAATATATGGCGGCTTATTAACGCTTGTTAACGCTTCATCTACTCCAAATGTAGAATATTCTTTCCTAGTTAATTGATTCTCAAACTGATATAGTCTTAAAGCTGTCACGGCCTGTACGTGCTGTAATTCAACTGCAATATCAACTGGAACCTACAAATGAAATTTTCGTCTTTTTTATTAAAAATTTTCAAATGATCATAATAATAATAAAATTATATAAATCATTACCTTTCCATTTCTATCTTTTAAATGGATATCAGCGTGTCTCTTCATTAGAGTTAATAACAATCTAGAATTATTTGTAGCTGCAGCATGGTGAAGCCCACTCCATCCATCATTATCTACTTCATTGATGTCACTAAACCATTGAAGTAAAAATTCTACCGAAACATTATCGTTCCTTAATATTGCTTGATGTAATGCTGTAGTAGAATTTCTCTCCTCATTCTTCCAATCAACATTTGCTCCGAGTGATAAATTTCTCAAAGCCTCATAAATATTTGACTTAGACATAGCATCCCAAAATGCCTTTAATAAATACAATATTATTATGGTTAGATAAAAATATCGAAATTATAGGAACTTTGCTTATATTCTTACCAAATCTACTGAACCTTCAATTTCATTTTCTTTAGTAACTTGAAACACCTTCCTAACATATTTGTCTGTAATGAAATTTTCTCTCTCGGCTCTAAAAAAAAAAAAAAAAAAAATTACGGGAAGAAATAAATAATTTAAACAACCTATATTCCAAAAGCATACCTTTCCCAAGAAGTAGAATTAGCCATGATGATTTCATTGTCACCGGAAAGCTTTGCTTCATAGATTGAGTTTGTTTTCAAATTTCCTAATTTAAGCATAACTGCAAGCGACTCCGGTTCCCATTTATCCAACATTAATGACCTAACCTTACTGACGTGAACACCTAAACTACGGTGAATTCCAGAACATTCTATACACAACAACGTACCAAAATTTGTACTTGCCCATTGTGGATCTAACAAAATAATTTTTCATCATAATATATCATCAGTTAAATTTTTTGGTATAACAAATAAATTTTCTTTTTTTTTACCTTTTGATCTACAATCTACACAAACGTCATTTCCCGCTAATTTTTTTATCCGCATAATGGATTTTTTTGATCTATTTACATTACCATTAACTCCACTTTTTGAATTTTGTTCACTAAAGTAAGTATCCTGCAGTGATTCCTAAAAGACAAATTAATTCATTAAAATAGATAAAAGCAGCATAAATATAACACAAAGGATCAACCATCCACTCACCTGCAATTGATCTGAACTATCTGCCACGAATATTGTAACTGAATCGGAATATAATGCGTATTGAGCTGCTGTTTGTAAGCAAAATATCCAATCTTCCATATCTTTCTGATTCTCAGCTTGTAGCGTACAGGTTCTTAAATCAAAAATATTTAAATTTAACAATTCAACATAAATAAAAATCCCACTTTCTTTAATCTTTTTTTTTGTATTAGAAACGACAACTTACTTATTTGGAGATATTATCTCAAAACAAAACCGTCTATCTAAACTATCAACGGGTTTAATATGACAAAGACGTAATATTATAGATCCCATCTCATTTTCTTCCTTTGAATACAGCAATTAAGATTAAAACAAAAATTTTTTTTAAAACTATTAATTTAAAAAAAACGTTTAATTTCTCATACTTTTCCCCCTCTGCTGACGCAAAATAATTGTCCATCTGAAATGAAAAAATATTTGCGAGTCCAAGTCTGGATGACTCGTTGATTTCTTTTCATAAATAAATAGCCAGATTTTGTCACAGGAGAATAATTCTCTCCTAAAGACACAGGATCTTTTGTAGATTTTTTATAAGAATGTAATGGATTATATGATTCTTTGGATTGCTATGAATAAACAAAAATGTTAAAATTTACGAATATCCTCATTCAACAGTTAAAGAAATTTCTCTACCTCCAAAATTGATTTTTTTAAATGTCGTGATTCTTTAACGTCTCTGTTATATTTTGTCCTTGCCTAAATAAATAAATCAAGAGCTGTCAGGAGTATCAAGGTATGAGACACAATAAATCATATGATATAACTAGCAAAGAACATATATTTATAAAGTGTTGTTTACCTCATGAAGCAATTCTATTCCAACATAAAATCATCAATGAAAAATAATAAATCAGAATCGATATTTTAATTTCCATATTGATTAAAAAAAAATTATTCTCACTTGTAACATCTTTCATATGATTTTCCATATCTTTCAAAATTTCGTAACATTGATGATAAAATGATGATTCTGTAAACATCAAAGCCAAGATCTAAATTAAAAATGAAAAGTTAATATATAATCCTAATGATGTCAAAACTTATAATCAACGTAAAAGACCCTTACATATTCAATAAATTCAAATTTTTTCTTGGCCCCCAACTCATTTATTTTGATTACATAATTAAGGTATCGGTCATGAAATTCTTTTCGAGTTTCTGAAACTTCTATGGATGCCTTAAAAAATTATTTTCAATAAAGTATTTTCGGGAGAAAAAGAAATCATCAAATCGAATCATACTAATACATTTACCTCTGAAATTGTTATATCTCTAGGTCGTTTGCTCATATATTTAGAGAGTGCAGAATCAACTTCGTAGCTTGCCTTTTCCGTACCTTTTTTCATATCCTAGAATAAAATTATAATTATTACATGATTTCTCTTAAATCTTATTTGTGATGAACTTACCTTTAATGGTATTATTTCATTTTTAGCAAACGCTTCCAATGGTTCTATAAACATGTCATACATATGCGATTGCTTAAAATAAAATGAATTTAATAAGATAAATAGATGTCTATCAAAAAGCAAATATGGAATATTTGTTTCTTACGAGAATTTTTCGACTTCTTTCAACTTCTTGTAATGAATTCGCATATTTTAGTAAAACGGTTTCTATTTTTTTTTTAAAAAATAAAATAAAATGTTTAAAAAGGACTAAATAATGATTTACAATATTTGTGAATACCTTAACCTTACTCACTGATAATTGATTCGGGTTGCTGTTTTGCAAAATTTCCAAATTCTTCGGCAAACTTTAGTTGCTTAGCCGTATACTCTATCAGACATTCCAAAATGAATTCAATTAGAAAAATCAATTATCGTCAATACAAGTAAAAACTCGTAAATTTACCGGATGCAAGTTCAGCACTAGCTCTTGCTAATTTGACAAAATTCTTTATAGTAATTTCAAGTCCAAAAACCGAATTTTCACAATCCGATAATTCTTTACGAAAATTTGGCGGATCTTCTAAACATAAATAAAGATTTAAAGGTGTTGTCATTTTTTAAGTTAAATTAATAAAAATCCTAAAACTATTAAGATAGTTTAGAAATCGTTTAGAGTTTATATATCGTTTAGAGTTTATATCATAGCAAATAGTAAGTCGAAGATCCGATAAATCTGATTGGTTGTGACGAATTGGTTCTTGGTCACACTTATAAAAATGCCGACTGTGCATTTACAACTCTTTTTTTTTTTTTTTCGCATTTCATTGACAAAACTACGCATTTAATTAATTATTTTTGTAAAGCCTTCCTAAAATAAAAAAAATGGCAAAACATCATCCAGATTTGATTATGTGCCGTAAGCAGCCAGGAATTGGTAAGTAAAAATTGGATCGAATTTTTTTATTAGTAATAAAGGTGATTAAAAATATATATATATATTAAATTTTTTTTTGATATCTCAGCAATCGGTCGTTTATGCGAGAAATGTGATGGCAAATGCGTTATTTGCGACTCGTAAGTGAAAAGTTCTTTACTATTTTATATACCATTTTATATGCTTATGTGATAACTTATTTATTCATTAAAGATATGTGCGACCGGATACTCTTGTTCGGTGAGTGCTTAATTAAAAGAAAAAGTTATAAGATTTTAGTTCTAACTTTGCTTTTCATTCTGCAATGGTTTTTTTTAACAGAATTTGTGATGAATGTAATTATGGATCTTATCAAGGTCGTTGCGTGATCTGTGGTGCACCAGGTGTTTCAGATGCGTATTATTGTAAAGAATGCGTTTTACAGGAGAAAGATGTGAGAATTTTTTTTTTTTTCTTTTCCTTTTATTCGTTTATCATCAAATTACTAAAAATTTGATTTGATTATAGAGAGATGGATGTCCAAAGATTGTTAATCTGGGATCTTCGAAAACAGATCTATTTTATGAACGGAAAAAATATGGGTTTAAGAAAAGATGATATTTATTGTTTTGGTGTGGCGTGGCGTATTACGTTTGGGGTAAACTTTTTTTTGGAAGGAAATTTACTGAATTTTTTTTTTTTATATCTATATCACACAACAACACTGTAAATGTAAGTGAAATTCTATATCAAATTGTTTGCTTTATTGGAAATCTCAGAGCTATTCTTTAAGAGCTGCATTTTGCTTTCAGATCAAGGAAAAATCTATAATATTGAATATTTGTAATAAAATGCATTAGAATAGAAGTTGATAATTTTTGTACTAAAATCCACAAAATTATTGGGAAAGATAAGATACATTTAAATTCGCGTTTCCGAATTTAAAACCCTTTAGCTTGAATTTTCTTAGTATCTCCAGCTGTTAGATTCGCTGTCGGATTTGGTACTCCTAAATTATTACTCACGTATAGAATAGATTACGGCGTAAAAATTTCCCATGCAATTCGGTTAATTTTTTTTTTGGAAACAATTTTCAAAACTTCCCAATTTTCCTTCATTACATATGAAATCAAATCTTATACTTAAAAATCCTTGTCGAGTCTCAACGTGATTGATCCTAAATATTGGCTTTGATGTGAAAGCCACAAAGCGTGTACCTAATCAAGTTAAATTTCTTGTTAATATTTACTTTTTTTTCAACACAACCGAATTTTTACTTGAAAACCACGATGGCTTATATTACCTAAAGCAATTTTTTCCTTGATCACTTTGAGAAAATTTGACTATTGATATAGTTTCATCAAAAAAAAAAAAAAAAAAAAAAATCAGTTTTTCTTTTTCTTCGATACAATGGCATATTATTCGGAAGGTGAAAAATCCGTTGAAATCTCAATAATTGATTCGGTTGGAAAATTTTACCTATATTAACTTGATCTATATAACTCGTAAAAGTCGATCATTAATTGATTACAATTCATTCTATTTTAAATAGCAATTTAAAGATCATCGACAAGAAGATTTCTTATATGATTTTGAAGAAGAATTAGATTATGTTAAAATAACGATAATTGAAATAGAGGAACATCGTAAACTTCTTTTATTAAATGAAGATGTCAAATTATATGAAGAAATTTGTTTATGGAAAGAGTCTAATCCAAAGAAATCACTTGCAAAAGCAATTGAAAATTTTGGTAATTTTAAATCCATTTTTTTTTTTTTTTTTGTCTTCACGCGATTTATTTATTATTAATTTATTTTTTAAAAACAGCAAAATTTAAGACAGCGGACGCAATTGCAAAAGTGATTTACAATTATGAATTTCCTGATTGCATAATCAAGTTTAATGAAAAAGGGGATAAAAAAGCCAAGAGAGTGAACAACCAGCGTAAACGATTAAATTTTGAAAAATTACTACTTCGTGCCGGATTAATTCTTGAATTCGAATTAGATCCTGATCGGATTTTCACTTATGTAAAAGTTATTGCACCATTTGAGAAATTGTGCTCGCAAGCGGAAAAACAAAAATTTAAAATGGAAATAGCTGTAATATGCGATCTTATCCGTTTTTGGTATTTATAAAAAAAAATTTAATCAAAATTTAACGGCGTTATTTAATTTTCTAGACTGAGAAGGCATTGAAATTCCCCAAGCGAAGATTCAATTTCTTTTCTTTGATCTCATATATGTTTGATTATAAAGTGGACCTTAATAAAAAATCCGCCGTTTTTAAAAGAGATCGATTACGATCTTTTAAAGGTGGTGATCCTTCAAAATCTGAAGGTGAAATTAGGTTAAATTTCTTTAGTTCGGCAAGACGAATTTTAATGGTGCGTATTTTATTTCATATTTGGATTTTTTTTTAAAATTTATTGAAAAATCACCTATTGCCTTTAATAGGTTCATAATATAATAAATTGCGCAACTCGAATTAATAATCAAATAAACGTAAATGGAAAAACTGTCACAGTTAGGAAGACAATAAAATCATTAGAAATCGAAACTTTATTAAAAAAAAAAGTTTTTCGTGATTTTTATTCATTACATGATGGTCCATTTAAATCTAATTTACCTTACGATCAAAAGAATTTAAGAGCAAAATTAGATCAAAAATGGGTTAAATCCAAAATTAGAACTCAGCCTTTAAAAAAAATTCGCAATTACTTTGGTGAAAAATTGGCTTTATATTTTGCTTGGCTAGGTAATGTAATGGATCATTCGGTAACCCTTTTTATATAATGTTTACGTGTATATAAATAAAAAGTAAAATCCTTGTAGGATTTTATACATCGTGGTTATCGATAGCAACGTTCGGGGGTGTCATTGTGGTCATATACGGACTAGTTGAAATATTAAGGTATTTAAAGTCCGCCTTTTTAAAATTTGTAAGATATAAATAATTCTTTACGTTATTTTATTTGTAGGCACGAAACTATAAATGATGAAATTGGAGGATTTTCAATTTTATATGACAATGTACTTACAGTTCCGTACGCGTTCATCATGGCAGTTTGGGGTAAATTTTCATGATATGCCAAGAATTCTATAAACGCAGAAATCAATTGATTTTTAAATTTTATTATTTATTAGCTACGATCTTTTTAGAGTATTGGAAGAGGGCTAACGCTGCAATTCAACATGAATGGGATTGTATTGAATTCGAAAAAGATGTTTGTAAAAGTTTTGTGTTTCGTATATCATATCATCATTCATTAACGGGACGTTTATTCATTAGGAACTTCCAAGACCAAAATTTTATGGAACAGGTTTTATCGCCTATTTTTTTTAACGATTAATTAATTATTTAGAATTGTAGAATGTAGAGTTAATTTGTTTTATTTTGTATTATCGTAGTTCTTGTGAAATCACCAATTACGATGAAAGATGAAATTATATTTCCATTCTCAGAGAAAATCAAAAGATACCTTGTATCTTTTGTAGTAATCTTATTTTGTGTAAATACTATGAATCAATCATTTTCTCATCATTCTTTCGTTTACCTTACTTATTATTTTGATTATGATTATTTATAGATCTCAGTAGTCTTGTTTTCCGTAGGATTTTTCATAGTTTACCCAAAACTATGGATTGAAGATGATACCTTGGCATTTTTCGCGTCAAGTTTCGCTAATTTAATATCAATCATCATATTAAATAAGGTCCATCATTTGCATCGAGTTATATTTGAAAAATTTGGTTTATTTTTTAAATTCTAACAACTTAAATTGTAACCTCCCCAAAAATCGTGATATGTAGTTATATTCTTACATAGCAGTATGGTTAACGAATCTTGAAAATCATCGAACCGATACCGAATATGAAGGTACGTGTTTCAAACCAAAATAAAATCTCTCAACTAAATTATTTATGAGAATTTTTTTTTTTTCTTTTTGATAGACGCATTAATTATAAAGACATTTCTTTTTGAATTTGTAAATAATTACGCGGCACTATTTTATATCTTTATCTTTAAGCAAGGAGTAAGTACGTTCTTACATGGTCAGCTTGGACATAACGTGATGAATTCAATTACTTCAATCACTTTTCTTTTAATATAGTTGATGAAAACCATCCTTCATAGTAATAGCATACAATCACAGTGTGATTATGATAATTGTATGACGGACCTAGCTTTACAACTTGCGATTATTTTCATCGGACGACAAGCATGGGCGCAATTCACGGAAATATTTATCCCGTAAGTAGTGAATGAAACGTTGAATTTTTTATTTTAAATCATATAAAGAGGATTTATTTTTTTTTTTTTCATTTTAAATTCGTATAGATGGATAAGACTAAAGTATAATAAGAAGAAAAATCAAAAGGAGCTGGAAGAATTACAAAAAATATATGCCGCATCAAGTCATTCGAAATTACCACAATGGGTGATGGATGAGAAATTATTAAAAACGGATTCAGTACAAGAAGAGTATACCGAATTGGTTCTACAATTCGGTTTCCTTACATTATTCGGTCCCGCATTTCCCTTGGCATCATTATTCGCTTTTTTAAATAACTTTTCGGAAATTAGATCCGACGCATTTAAGGTAGGGATTTGGATTTAAATGAATTTTTACCTTTTTCTTTTTTAAAGCAAAGAAAAAAAAAAAAAAATTAAAATTAAATTATTGTAGTATATACATTTATCGAGAAGACCATTTTGTGGCCAAGCGCAGGATTTAGGAGCGTGGGAATCAATTTTACAATTAATTTCCCTACTATCAGTATTAACAAATGCGATAATAATTGCATTTTATTCGACTTGGATGACTGACAAATTCGAAAAACATCTTGGTCAAGATAATCCCGATAGGTTATTAGTCGCTCGACTAACTTTCATCATTCTATTCGAAGTAAGTTTTAATCATCGATTCCAAGAAATTTAAATGATTCTAAACTTTTCTTTTTTTTTTTACTGATGAGTAATCCCCTCTTTGATTCAATTGATAAGCACCTTGTATTTGGAATTAAAACAATATTTACATATATTATATCAGATATACCAAAAGAAGTACGAATAGCTATTGAAAGGGAGCAATATAATATTAAATTACAATTAAAAGATAAACCTCCTGTATTAGATGAAATTTTTGTTACTAAAAAACATAAAACTAGACTTAGAAGAATGAAGACGCGATAAAATTATATTTAGTGAACGTAACTAACGATAATTTGTTTTTTTTTTATTTATTCTAAATTAAATAAATACAAATAATAAAAAAAAAAAAAACTATAAAATAAAATAATTTATGATTGATTAAACTAATTGAATTTATTACCGATCCAATACAGTCTTCGCGCATTCTTTATTGATTTCGAAAAAGGTTAATTTTTTTTTTTTTAAGATCCACTAAAAAAAAAAGTCCCACAACAAAACTTAAAAAAGTATAAAATCATTAATTATTATTAGTAACATAAAAAGGCTTTATTTTTGCATAATAACAACCTACTTGAAAAATAGGTGTACTCGTAAAAAGACCTCTTATACAGATCAAACTTCTATCTTCTGATTTTCCCGATATTAACATAGGCTTTTTGGTGTTTCCGAATTTATTCCGAGTTCTAATACAGCCCTAAATCAAGATCTCTCATCGCGCAAAATATATATATATACACAAAATAATAAAAAAAAAAATAATAAATATTTTTTTTTGGAGTATAATTATTATTATTTTTTTTTTCTTTATTAAGTCTATTATTATCTCATGCTGACACATAATACATCAAGCCATTATTGAATAATTATTTTAATGTCTTTAAAGGGCTACCAAATTTAACCAACACATAATTTAAACCAACTTGTAATCCATGTTTAACGTTAACTGCGTGGTTTACGTATTTCTAATCCTTTTTCCTTGGACGCATTTTTCTAATCCTTCTTCCTTGAAGCGCTGTTTGTTGACCAACATCTGATCCGCTATGAAAATTAAATATCGGGGGATTGATTGAATCTGGATTCATAGCTCCGTTAGACATATTAAAGCTTTGGTTTTGGTTTGAAGCAAATGGATTATTACTAAATCCTTGGCCATTACTACCATTCATTCCGTTGAAGTTAAAGTTTAATGAAGGAGGTTGGAATGAATTTTCTTGTTGATATGGAATCTTCGATAAATCACCTTGTTGCGACATATTTGAAAATTGGAACTGACCATTTGATGTCATTTGATTACTGAAATTATGTGAACTTGATGCTCCAAATCCAGTAAATCCGGTAAATCCAGTAGATGCATTAGAATTTTGGTTCGCACCAAAGATATTTCCAGAAGTCATTGGGCTTGGGCTTGCACCGAACCCGGTAGACGCCACATGACTTGAACTTGTTCCAAAAGTAAAAGTAGGAGGTTGACTTGTACCAAACACAGAAGCTGGGGCTGAAGATGACGAATTCGTACCAAACGATGGTAAACTAGATGGCACAGTAGAACCAAAAATAGGAGCAGTTGGTGTTGATAATGTTTGCTGCGTTTGGGGTATATTAAGATTAAAGGGTGGCTGAGACGGTGTCTGTGTATTAAATAATGTTGAACCTTCTTGCTTTGGAATGAAGGAGAAATTAAATGTTGTAGGAGTGGAACCTTGTAACATATTTGAATTTTGATCGACTGAAGAAGTTTTTGGACTCAATAACACGTTTTCCGAACCTGATCCAATCACAGAAGTTCCACACGAACGTTTATTCTTTTTGAACCGACCACTAGACTTATATGATTTTGTAGGTTTGTCTGATTTTCCATTATTGTCTCCATCATTCGAAACATTCGAAAAAATTGGATTACTACTAAACATTCCACTAGTATCAAATTTAAAGGGCTGACTCGTGGAAGGAGTTGGTGCAACTGAACCGAAAAAATTTGTCGTAACAGTAGTTGATGTAGCTGTAGAATCAGGTTTCGAAGCAAATGTCGGACTTGATGGCAAATTTTTATTATCTATCGACAAATTTTTAGCGAAAATTGAAGGAGCCGTTGTATTGTTCTGAAACTTTAAAACTGGATTTTCTTGCGGTTGAGACTGGAGTGCTTTAGTTATTTTCTCCTCCTCGTTTCCGTCATCTGTTTGGGATTTCCCTGTTTCCTTTATATTTTCTAATGGTAGAGTGGTTGTTGGTATAGATTGTTGGGCCTCCTCCTTCAAGCTATTTGAAACTAGAGGAGTAAAGGGTTTTGATGGTATAAACAGCGCCTTATTGGTACTAAAAAACGAATTAACGCTATCACTCTCAACACCTTTTTGTTCATCGGTTATAGGTGTTGATTGAGCTGATTTTAGTGGAAATTCAGTTAATGAATCCTTTTTTTCAGCAGTTTTAGTAGAATCAATAAATAAAGGTGTAGGAATTTGATCTTTATGGTTTTCACTAACAATTAAAGGAGCTGGTTTTTCAACTAACTTGTCATTCTTAGATTCAGACAATAAAGGAAATGGACTCTCATTATCAACAGGAATTTTATTGAACCAAGGTGAAGATTGTCGTGGTTCTATTTTATCTTTTGCGGAAGAATTCGCAATATGGTTGATCAATGGTGTTGGTGTGCCAATATTCTCAATTTCATGAGTAAACTCAATAGACTCCATTGAAGAAGGAGATTTTACGCTTTGTGAAGTGGTGACTGGAGTAGTTATATTATTTTCTTTGTTCTCCATTGTAATAGAAATTTCAGAAGGACCAGCGACAGGTGACTGATTTCCAATATTCCCAATCGAAGGGACGATCGTGCTGGGTGTCGTTTCTGTGATGAAATGTATTATTAATATTCGATATTTTACTTTGGTGTAAACATTATATATATATATATATATATAACAATAATAATAACATATTATATTCTAATATTTTTATTCATTCTTACCTATAACTGGCGGTGGTTGAATTGAAAAATAATTTTGGTCTTTCAACGGACTAATACGATTAGTTGCAGTTGATATTTTCTCAATCGGCTTATGTTCCAAATTTATATTTTCTGCCTTTTCTTTGCCCTTTTTGCTTCTATGTAATACTTTGTCTTTTTCAATAGTTTTTTCTTCAACCTTTCTCTTTTCAACTATATTTTCGGTCCTTTTTCTGTCAATCGCGTTCTCATCTTTATCCAATGGATAATAATCAAACCAACGTGGAGTAGGAACGATTGAAGGTTTGAATTTTTTAGGAGGTGGTGATTCTTTTGGTGAATTTAAGTTTTGATCGGGACCATATGTATCTGATGTGACCCTCAAAGAAGAGGCAAACTTAGGATATTTATCTGGATTGTTTTTAAATGGTTTATACCAATTTGGGCTAATGTTTTTACAATAAAGCTCTTTCAAATCTGGTTTATAAGTTTGGTCTTCAATTTGTTCCTGTTTTAACAGTTCCTCTTCAATAGCATCTATAGAAACAGATTTATCCTCGGATCTTTTACGTTTAATAGCATTGTTTTGTATCGTATCTGATCGATGATGACTTATTGAATTTAGACCATTTGGATTATTTATTGGCTCTGCGAATATCCTATTGCTTTGCACCAATCTTTCTTGAAAGATACCATTATGCTGCTGTTGATCTACATCCATTTCATTCTCAGTCCGCTGTTCATGTCTTGGTGATGTTTCACCCCTTTGACTCTCCCTTTGAGGAGTTGCTCTAACCGACTCAAATAAGCTTCTTAAAAAATTCGGCACAGAAATGAATTTATTGATTAGAGCACGCAACCAGTTTATCGATGCATTATCAGCCTGTGCAGGTCGGTTATTATTCCTTGAATAAGGTGTGGCTGAATGTAGCCGTGCTCTACGATTTCTTGTAGGTCCTGAGACCGTAAAACCGCTTGGACTTTCATAAGTACTGAGATCTGGAATCGGAAATTGCAGATCGAACTGATTGCCTCCACCGCTCATATTTAAACCTGCGTCCATTATAAGATCTATAAAATACAACCTTTATGTTCTTTGTTATATTGCTCTTCGGGTTTTTAATTTTTACGTTTTATTTTGCTTTCAAGTAATCTGTTAAAACTTAACTGTTAAGTATATTCATTTTTATTCAAAAACGGTATGTTGTATCATCATATAAACATTTATGTATCCCAAATTTGTTGATTGGCTAAAATCGGTTAAATGTGTAATAATGATCAGGAAACGTGCAGAAATGTATAATGAATAAATCATGTGACTTGATTTATACAGTTTCGCTAAATATATGCGCGGTGTCATAATTCGGGGCTTCTAATACTTACCGCGATGGCTCTCAAAACGAAATTTATTGTTGAAGAAGAAATGAATGTTTGATTTTACGTGTAAGTGTCAGGTTGTGTCCTTGAGAAT
The DNA here is from genome assembly GCA_910591825.1 of Funneliformis caledonium. Classification (NCBI taxonomy): domain Eukaryota; kingdom Fungi; phylum Glomeromycota; class Glomeromycetes; order Glomerales; family Glomeraceae; genus Funneliformis; species Funneliformis caledonium. The sequence continues at coordinate 15,047 of CAJVPQ010002075.1, forward strand.
ACACAATTTACAACAATGTTATACAATATCTAAGCGTTCAATTAGGACATAATCGATTGACTATTTAACATGCCATTTCTGTTATTTTCCAGTTATTCGGGGTCCAAGCATATTATGAAT
>CAJVPQ010002076.1:0-15161 GCA_910591825.1 Funneliformis caledonium
TATTTACCATTTTTTATATTAGAAGCCTTTGTTTGCTTCTTTCCTATAAAAGAAAAAAAAATTAGCAATCCAAAAAAAAAATATATAATTAAACTTAATAACAAGTATATTATCATACTACCTCTGAAATCTCTCTGATCTTATATCTGTTTATTCGTTTGAAATTTAATATCGTATTCTTTACCTAAAAAATATATATATAAAATATTTTAAAAATATATTGTAAAAATTAAAAATTTTATTAAATATAAATATAAAATTCTTTATATTTACGAGAAGGATCCCAAAAACGGGTATTAAATAATTCATAAGATTGAAGAGCTAATTTGCCCTTCTTTTCCCTCTCATTAACTTTAAGTTCTAAATAAAAAGAAAAAAAAAAAATATTTATATATAATGTATAATTTTGTTTTTATTACCATTTTATCATTTTACTTACGTCATACTCAACAACTAAAGATGAAAATTTTCTTTAGCATTGAATGCTAGAAAAATTCGTATTATAATTATTGTTAATATTTTGGGCAATATCTGCCCAAAATTCCTTTCTTGAATTATCCCAAATTTTGTGGTAATCCTAAAATAATTTTACAAATTAAAAAATAATTATATAATATATTAAAATAATTTATATTAAAATATTTACAGCATTTCGATCTCTTCGCTCTTGTATTAAAGCATCTGTAGCCTCTTTTGATTACTTAACTTGTGGTGGTCGAACAGGAGTAGGAGCAGAAGCAGAAGCAAAAGTAGAAGTTAATGAAGACATATTGTAAAATAAAAATAAGTTTTATTAAAAAAAAGAAAAAAACAAAAAACAAAAATATCTTTTATATACTTGAATTATAATTACATGTAAGGGCATTAAATTTCTATTATATCAGCATATATTGTCAATATTATTCATTTGAAATTTAATTTACGAAAAATTCAAATTTCTAACACTTTAGTATTTATTGTCAATATTATTCATTTGAAATTTAATTTACGAAAAATTTAGATTCCTAATACGTCAGCATTTATTGTCAATATTATTCATTTGAAATTTAATTTATGAAAAATTCAGATTTCTAACACATTAGCATTTATTGTCAATATTATTCATTTAAAATTTAATTTATAAAAAATTCAAATTTCTAACACATTAGTATTTATTGTCAATATTATTTATTTGAAATTTAATTTACAAAAAATTCAAATTTTTAATACGTTAATATTTATTATCAATATTATTTATTTGAAAATTTACGAAAAATTCAGATTCCTAACATGTCAGGATTTATTGTCAATATTATTCATTTGAAATTTAATTTACGAAAAATTCAAATTTCTAACATATTAACATTTATTATCAATATTATTTATTTAAAATTTAATTTACTAAAAATTCAAATTCTAATACATCAGGATTTATTGTCAATATTATTCATTTAAAATTTATTTACAAAAAAATTCAAATTTTTAACATATCAGCATTTATTATCAATATTATTTATTTAAAATTTAATTTACGAAAAATTCATATTTCTAACATGTCAGGATTTATTGTCAATATTATTCATTTGAAATTTAATTTATGAAAAATTCAAATTTTTAACATATCAGCATTTATTGTCAATATTATTAATTTGAAATTTAATTTACAAAAAATTCAAATTTCTAACACGTCAGCATTTATTGTCAATATTATTCATTTGAAATTTAATTTACAAAAATTCAGATTCCTAACACGTTAGCATTTATTATCAATATTATTTATTTGAAATTTAATTTACAAAAAATTCAAATTTCTAACTCAATGTAAATTTCTAATTCAATATAATAAAAATTTCTTATTAAATTTTTTTGGGGAACGATCAAAATTTTGATCAGATTAAGATCGACATTAATTAGAGTTAAATAATGGAAAACAATAGAAATATCAGGGAAATATCAGGTTAAGTTAAGGATAAAACGTGATTTTAATTGGTAATATCCTGATCATAAACCCTTTTAGTTTAAAAAATTGCTAATTATCCAAACAGTAACCTGATCTTCTACTAGGGAAATGGAAATCGTTTAAGTCCATCACATTTTAATATTATACAAACTTTTTAGTTTTTATAGTGTCGATCAATCAATTTGTTAGAATATTATAGTATATGTTATTTGTTTAACTTTTGTATTAATATAAATATAAATAAATAAAATTTGTATCATTTTTGTAAATTTTATTTTATTATATATATATCTGTTATAAATCATTATTATAATAAAAATTATTTTTTTTAACGATTATAATAAACAAAATTGCTTCGATATTAAAATACATTTCGTTTATAATATCAAAAGCAGCAGATCGTCAACTTGCATTTACAAGTATCTTTGTCATTTTAATATAAAAGTCATGTAATATCAAAGAATGTTTCTCAGTTTGGTGACTTGAATCACCTTTTTTTTGTTAAACGCGTCAAATTGCGAACATTTCTTTTATTTACGTACATTTTTCAAATATTCTTTTATACTTTGATATTTCATTTAATTCATTTAATAAAGTTCACAATTTAATAATGTCTATGTCTAATTACAATATGGTAAGATAGCTGATAATGCTTAACGCTTCTGATTGCACTTCTTTTTCTTATCTTTAAAATCAATAATGTAAAACGTGCTTTATATACATAATTCATAAAACAAATTTCTGCGAATTCACTCAAAAAGAATGATAAAGAAAATAAGGTACCACATTCACGTGATGCAGACAAGAAGCGGAAAGTGGCTGAAGAGGCTCATGAAGCGCGTTTGGCACATGATCGAAATAAGAAAAATAATAAGTGGCGTAAAGTAGCTAAAGAGACTCATGAAGAACTTGAGGTGCGTTTTGTGGCTGAAGAGGAGGCTCAGCGTGCTCGTGCATATAAAAAATATTATTAAGAAAGTCTAGAAAAACTCCCTAATAAAGCATCACAAGACTTTCTAAGAATAGGACAACTCTACGCCAAAGACGTGATATGGAAGGTATTTCAACTTCAGATCAGAAACTTCTACACAAATTTTACAATATAATTAGTAATTTGAGGAACAATCTCTGTATCATATGTAATGAGCGATTTCCATCCATTGTACTTGCTGGTGAAGAATGCCGTCGATGCTATAAAGAAAATAGGCCTAAAAGATTTTCTATTGAAAACAATATGGATCCAGGTGAAAGTAAAACATTTTTTTTTAATATAGACTTGAACTTGATGGACTCACGTGTTTTCACTTTTTTCTAGGCGAAGTTCCACAAGAACTTCAAGACTTGACTGATATAGAAGAGATGCTGATTGCACAAATATTTCCTGTCGTTTTAGTATATAATCTTCCTGGAGGACAGTACGCATATCGTGGAAATATTATTAATTTTCTGCAAGATGTGCAGGTGTTCGTAACCCGCCTTTCATGTGACCCATCATCGCTGAATTTGCTTGTTGTTCGGCGTTATACTGAAAATGAATCCAATTTTCGTGACTTTCAAGTTCATCGGGAAAAAGTAATGCGAGCTCTTTTGTGATTAAAAGCCAATAATATATACTATCATGACATTAATATCGATAATAATATTTTGCAAAAGTTACCTGAAAATGGATCGATTGCAGAGCAGCTCCCACAGGTCTCAAGTAATAAAGCTCATCATGAAGAGGAAGGACCAAATGAGCAATACGAAGATGGAATTGAAGATAATGAAGCTCGTTTCACCTCACAAACATTTGTTCCTATGTTACCTACTGGACATAGTGAGAACAACACAATTAATGAAGTTCTCCATCAAATGCAACATGATCGTCCTGTGCATGAAAATTGGCCGCATAATGAGGATACTCCAGTTGATAAGTTTCATACTCCCAGATACATAATACGGGCATTCCCTACACTTTATCCTTGGGGTACCGCAGACTACTATGAATATCGAGTAAAAGAAGTAAAACTGGCAGAATACTTTAAACACCTTTTAATCTACAAAGATGGCCAGTTTGCTCGTCATCCATGATGGCGTTATTTTGCATTAAATATAATAATGAGATGGAGAGCATTATCAGAAGGTCATATATTCGTCTGACAAAATTTAGATGAAGGGCAACTTACTGTAGCTGAAATCTTGGATTTAATAGAAGCTAATAACAACATTATAGACCGAGTGTTACATTATGGTGAGGGATTACGTGGTACCCGTCAATATTGGATGCATCATAGAGCTGAATTAATGGATATGATAAAACAGGTGGGATCCCAAGGAATGGTATTCTTTACGTTTAGTGCAGCTGATATGCATTAGCCAGATCTACACAATCTCATGCCTAGCGGAGGAAATCCTGTAGAAGCAGAATCAAATCAGGATACTGCTAGACGTCAACATAAGGATCTTATAGATAATCCCCATATTGCTGCATGGTTTTTTGAAAAGTGGTTTAAAGTCTTTTTTGAAAAGGTTCTTATACCTAAATGGGATTAGTTGAGTGGTGGTATCGCTTCGAATAGCAGCATCGTGGTAGTGTCCATGTGCATGGTATTGCTAAGAGAAAAGATACACCTGAAATTAATTGGAAAAAAATGAGTGACAATGAGGAGATAATGGAAAATGTTATGCATTACTTAGATTCTTTAATTACAACAATCAATCCTGGTCTAAATGTACCTTCTCCTGATCATCACCCATGTCAAAAGCGCCTTGAGAATCTCAATGATGATACAGTGGACTACATTGAGCTAATAAACAAATTACAGCATCATACACGTTGTAGTTCCTACTGTCTATGAATTGACAAAAAAACTGGTGAACAGAAATGCAGATTTGATTTCCCTAAAGAGTTAACAAGTTAAACAACTATTCAAAATAATAATGGTTGTCTAGAGTTAATAACAGCCAGAAATGATCCACTTGTAAATCCACATGATCGTATTCAACTTTAGGGATGGAGGGCAAATGTTGATTTGAAGCCCATTTTCACACAACATGCTGCTTTACAGTATGTGTCAAAATATGCTAGTAAAGCTGAGCCACGATCTTTGGCTTTTTCAGAAGTTTTGGATTAAGCTCTTCGTAATGATAATCCAAATGATCCAAGTATTAAAGCATTTCAAAAGTTGCTTATTCATACAGTGGGGGAACGTGATTATTCAGCACAAGAAACTTACCACCTTCTTCTTCAAATACCACTTTACCACAGTAGTAGAAATTTTGCTTTTTTAAATCTTAATAAAGAGGCAAATCGGTGACTTCATGACAGTGAACATAATGAGAACAATGAAGTTAAAAAAACAGATCCCTCACCTTTGCAAAGATATTGCAATCGATCTACTGAATTGAGTGATGTGTCATTGTTTAGATTGTATCTGCAATATAAGTTAGTCAGAGGAGAGTGGGTAAAATGTAGCAAAGAAAACATTGTACGTATCTGGCCACAACTATCTCCAATCAAAAATGGTCCTCAGTAGGAAGAATTTTGTCGCGTAAAAGTTCTCTTACATGTTTGTTATAAAGACATTCTTAGCCTTACAGAGAACCACACACTTTTATGAATAGACTTATATAACCGTCATCTTTCAGAAATCAATAATGATCCTAGTGATTTAATTGGACCTGCTGTGGATAATCTTGAGAAAGTTAATGGTAATGATTCTGATGATGATGAAGATATTGTACAAGAAGAATATGAATCTTAAGCTGATTGGATAGTACTGTCCAGAATGATGCCAGATAGACGAAAATGCAATTCAACTAATTCTTTTGGTAACCAAGATATTGACATAAATCATGACTGGGTTGGTGAAAGCTAGACACAATTTTCTAAAATTGAAGAAACAGAAAGTTTCATTAAGCAGGCAATTGATGATAGTGATATAACTCAAATCAGAAATAATCAAGCAAATATTGATCGTGAAATCCTAAATAATAAACAAAAGATAATATTTGAAAGAATTGAAAGACATTATATTGCTTTAACTTCAAATGAATCTGTAGAACCTTTGCGAATTATTATTATGGGTACTGCTAGAACTGGAAAATCTTATTTAATAAGCATCATCTGGGATAGGCTGCAAGAAAATAGTATTGTACTTGCTCTAATAGGTGTTGCAGCCTTTAATATTCAAGGTAGAACTATCCATTCATCACTTTCCATTCCAATATGTGGCACAAATTATAAGCTTGAAGGTGAATCTTTGAAAAAATTACAAAATAGAATAAAAGATATCCAATATATTATCATCGATGAAATGAGCATGGTAGCCGTCACTTTCTTGCTCTAATTGATTTGAGACTGCGTCAAGCATTTCCAGATCATTCCAATCAACACTTTGGTGGTCGATCTATAATCCTTGTTGGTGATTTCAGACAACTTCCCCCAGTGTGTGATCTTCCCATGTATTCTCAGGATTATCAACCATCAGATCCTATATCTGAGGATGGACGTAATACCTATAGCCAATTCCAAGAAGTTTATAAACTTAAAGCTGCACAATGACAAATTGGTAACTCAAATAAACAATGCTAATTCAGGAATCTTTTATCTCACTTACGTGATGGAGAATCTATACAATCTGATTGGGAATTGTTGATGACGCAAATTCCAGAAAAACTGTCAGAACCAGAGCGAAAAAAATTTTCAAATGCTATCAACATTCTTATAACATGGGAAGAAGTCAATAGAATTAATGCTAATAAACTTGGGTCATTAAACCAACCTGTTGCTAGGATTCGAGCAGTTCATACAGATGGCACTGAAGCTTCAAAGGCCGATTCAGATACAGCAAAAGGTCTTGAACCTGAAATATTGTTAGCCAGAAATGCACATGTAATGCTTACCTCAAATCTCTGGATTGCTACTAGTCTTGTTAATGGTGTAATAGGAACAATAACAGATATATTATACAAAGAGAAACCTGAGCACACATCTTTACCAACTGCTATTTTAGTTTTCTTTGACCAATATCATGGCCCAACTCTTACAAACATAGATGAAATTCCGGTTGTACCTATTGTTCCTATACGACGCATATAGGAAGGCAAATCTGGCATTTACTCTCAATTACAACTTCTACTTTCTTTTTCGTAGGCCATTACAGCTCACAAATCGCAAGGTCTAACTTTACCGAAAGCAGTTATAGATCTTGGCAAGAGGGAATTCGCTGCTGGTTTGTCATTTGTAGCAATTTTCCGCGTTCGTTCTCTCAATAATATTATTTTTAAGCAGTTTGATTTTAGTAGAATTGAGCGCATAAAAAACTGTAAAAGATTAAAAGAACGAATTGCAGAAGAAAAAAAACTAGCTGAAATAGAAAAAATCTAAATTTCTTGCAAAAAAAATTTTTTGCTTTTCGTTATTTAGCGAAAGGTTACATGATCTACAATCATATTATACGATTTATACTAGTATTACGCAACTTTTAACACAAGTATTACGCGATCTTATATATTTTTGCTTTTAGTACAGGGGATTATTTTATTTTTTTATTTTTATTTTTAGTTTATTTTTAGTTTATTTTACATAATCATGATGTATTTTCAAAAAAGGAAAATAAACTGATGATTGTGACAGGGACAAAAATGGGAGTTAAAACAAATTTTGTTAAGTCATCACAGTGAATAGTCCTTCGCTAACGCTCTGGACAATTAATATAATATATTAATGTAAAATATGATATATTGATTAAATGTAAATATCACATATTTTTTAAAGTTTTTTTAGCATAGCATTATTTATTATCATTATAAATATATAATTTAAACTTAATATTATCCTTTATAATTTTTTTTGTGATATTTAAAAAAATACTTTTAAAATCTTTTGTAATAATCAAATTGTAGTTTTAAGTATTAAGATTTGAATTAAATACTATATTGAAGACTGTAAAACATAAAGAATTGCTTTAATATTTCAAATTGAATAAATATATCAGTTAAAATTTTCATGATAACTGCTAAACCTTTATTTAGTTTAAAAAAAATATTATTAAAATTTATTAATTAAATAAACTAAAAAGATTAATTTTTAAACTTTATCTGAAAGGATTCAAAATAATTAATTTAAAATAATAGATAATTCATTTTAGATCTATCTATTTCTTATAATTTTTTGATTGTACTTATATGATATTCATTATATTATTGATCTTTTATAGTTTTTAACAAATTTAACTTTAATTCTATGATCTGATAGGTAATTTTGCAAAAGCTATATATAATAGATATCTCTTTTCAACTCCATAAGGAATAATTATTCCTTCTTCTTTATAGATTCTATAAAAATCATATTATTTAATTACAATATGAGTAGATTTTATTATATAAAATTTAAAAATTAACTTTATTATTTTTTTTAATAAAAAACATTAAATTAAATTTATAATACTTACTTTTTTCTGTTGAAATATCATTTAAATATTCTAAAACTTTTTATGTTAATTGGTTTGATAAAATTTCATTGCAATAAAGGAATTTATCTTTGTTTTTATTTTTTTTAATATAAATTAATATTATTAATATAAAAATCAAATGCTTAAATATTTAAGTAAAAATTTTTTTAAAAATATACCTAAATTTAATTTATTAGAGAAAAAATCAGATTTAAAAAAAACTTAAAAGGATTTGAGTAGAAAATAAAATATAACATTATGAAGGAATAATAGTAAGATTCTTAAATTTCATATAATAGTTGAATTATTTATATATTTTGCATTTTGGTAGGTATATTTCACATTTCAGTATATATATTAATATTTTTTTTGTTTTTTTTTTATTAAATTTAGTTAATTCCTCTATTCTAGTAATTTTTTATTAAAAGAATGTCCTTTTTTATGAATTACTAATAGATTTTTTATTATTAATTTAATCTTTAAATTATTTACATTGTAATTATTATGTATTTATTTTTCAATTTCAAAAGTAAATATTTTATTAAAAAGTGTATATAAATTTGAAACTATTATTGAATTTTGTATTATAAATCATTAAACCTTTTATAACAATTAAATAAGTATATATTGATAATCTTGAATATTATTAGAAAATATTGATAATTATCTTTATTGTAAAATTGTTGTTATTGTTAAATTGTTGTTATTGTTATAGTTGTATATAAATAAATATTAATATAATTATTGATAAATTTTTCTTCACTTGAATTTTATTTTTATCTTTCATAAAAAAATCTAGTTAAAAGTTTATTTAAATTTAACTATATTGTAACTTAAAAAATATGATAATATATAAAACCTGAGAATTGAGTATAATTATAAGTATATATTATCAGAAAGTTTTTAAGTAGATCAGATCACATAATTCTACATAGGTTTGTATCAAAACATATGGAATTTCAAATATTGAATTAAATGGATATTTTTTCACAGAGATCTATAAATAATTATGTGAAATTCCATTCATCAGATTATGTAGACATATTTCTACAGAGATCCACATATAATTATGTGGAATTCTACTCTTCAGATTATGTAAGTTTTCACATGTAACCATGTGGATTCAAAAAAATTGTGAAATCATATAATTATAATAGAATATATATAATAAAATATTTATTAGTTAATTAAAATATAAAATAAAAGTTTAAGTTTATATTTTTATTACTTTCTTTTTATTATATTCAAATAATATTTAAAAAATTGTTATCAAAATAAAAAGTAGTTTACAAAAAATAAATTATTATATCCAAAATGTGATATAATATGAACTAAATCTGCAATTGATTCTATAGAAATTATATCATATTTATCAATTAATTTTATATATAAACATTTATATTTTATGTGTAATTCTTCTAAGTTGTGTTTAAAATCAAACCATTGAACTACTGCAAGATCTATAATAGTAGATCCTTCATTTAATTGAAATAATAGTAAGAGCTATAAAAAAAAAGATAATCAGTTTTTATTTTATAATATCATATTAATTAAATTATTTACAACCTTAGTAAAATATAATCCATCTGCTGTTCTAGATATATCAATATTATCTATACTTATTTTTATTGTAATATCAGAAAATTGATTGATTATAACGATTATCTTTAGCATATATTTTACTACCAACAGATCAGGTAGCAAAATGAAAGTATTATATATATATATGCTTTTAGCATTATTTTTAATCTAAGCGTTAATTTTTATTGATAATTAATCAAAATCACATAATGTTAATTTATGAGTTTTCTTATTAGAAAATTCTATACAAATCTTATTAAAATCTGATAATAAAATTCCAATTCCAGGAGAGGATAACTTAATATTTTTTATAAATATAGATTTTTTATTGAATGGATTATTAAATGAATTTAATAGGTTGAGTATTGCACGTCTACAAATCTAAAAATTAATTTTTAAATTTTAATAAATATATAATAATTAATAAATAAATTGATTTTAAATTAACTGTTATTTTTTACTGATTCAATAATCTGAGTATTAATATTATGTTTGTTACTTGATCTATATGGTATTTTAATATAATCTTTATGAAGACTTTCAAAGATTTTATAGTCTAACCATTTATAGAACTATATTCACAAATTGATTCATCAATATAATAAAACCATAAATAAAGTTTTATTAAACTAAATTTAGATTAGAAGTAATCTTTTAATAAGAAAACAAATATTTTTGGCCAATTAAATCTTGCATCCTAAAGTTTAAAATAAACTTTTTTAAATTAAATTAAAAAATAAAAATTATAATAATTTAAATATTTTTTATTACCTTAAATTATTGTAAAGAATTTTCTGTATAATTATCATCACGACTCATTATATATATTATTTATTGATAATAAAGTTAAGTTAATATTTTATCAATTTTTTTATTAACAGAATTTAGGATTCCATCAATAATAAATACAACTATTTTCATAACATCACAATATTCAGAAGCTGTAAATCTTTTAATATTTTGAAGACCATATTTAAAAATTTTTAAATTAGGAAAAAATGGTATTAAACCTAATCGTCTATCTATTTCATTATAACTTCTTAATCACCATATGATTTAAGAAGTTATCAGCTATATTTCAATTGATATTTGAATAAATTAATATCTAAGTGATATAAACAATCTGAAATAGATACACTATATATGTTAAAATTTCTAATAAAAATTTAAAATTAATTAATATTAATTTAAATTAAATATCAATAAATTTATTAATTAAAATTATTTTTCTTACTCAAGTTTTCATAAAGAATTTTAAAGATAAAAAATTGATAAATCCTTTTCATAGTCATTATATAATACTATTTTCATAGATTCTGAAATTCGTTTAATTATTTCTTTTTTATTTAAATTAATATTTAAAAGATTTTGTTTAGAAATAATATAGACATTTTACATTTGCAGATTTTGAAGTTAAATAATATAAAGCTGCTTCAGGTAAATCAGCTAAAATTAATGATAGTTTAATATAAATCCATTTTAATTTTTAACAAATATATGTATTAAATATAATATGAGATTGATTATATATAGGTTTAAAAATAATATTTAAATATTTATGAAATGCTTTTCGAACTTCTTTTCTAAAAGGTTCTGATTTTTGTTCATTTTGGTTTTTTGCTTTTAAAATTGGTAAAAATCCAATAATTGAATTAGCATATTGTTTGTTACGATATTTTTGTGAAATATTTCTCAAAGTTAAAAAATTAGATGTTAAAAATTTTTTTCAAGCACATCACAAGTTATAACATCTGAATATAAAATTAGTGATATAAGTTTAGAACCAATAGGAATTGTTATTTGAATTCTTTTCTATCAATTTGAATTATACATTTCAGTATAACAAGTCATGTTTTATTCATCCTATTTTAAATTAATATAATTAATTATAAATATAAATTAATATTATACAGTAGTATTTAAACTACTTACTTTAATAATAATTTTTTTTTAATAATCAAATTTGCATATGTTAATTTTGCAATTGCAGTTAAAATTGTATAATATTCCAAAAAATAATTAACTCTATTTAATGAAGTTATAAATTTTTTCTTAAATTTAATATTTTTTGTTTTAATTTGATCTATTATTTTTTGTGTTTTTTTGTTGAACTTGGTAATGAACTTTTTGATTATAATGAAAATTTATTAAAAAACTGGCAAATATTATTAGCAGCTTTTTGACTTAAATTATGTTTTATAATTAATTTTGCATATTCTTCAGCAACATCATTAGAAAAAATATTTGTAATTTCTTGTGAAGGATATAAAAAATTTGTTTCCTCTTCAAAATCAATTTTTATAAACTAATTATTATTAATAATCTAGTAAAATATATAAAATTAATTTATTTAAATAAAAAATAAAGTAAAAGCAAAATTGATTTACCTCATTATTATATTCTTTATCTTCACTATCAAATTTTTCATCCTCATTATTACATTCTTCATTATTATTATATTCTTTATCTTTATTATTACCTTCTTCACTATCATATTCTTTATCTTCATTATTACCTTTTTCATTATTATATTCTTCATCTTCATTATTACATTCTATACTATCATATTTTTTATCATATTTTAAATTTATAGTATCAAAAGAATTGGTGAGATTTTCCAATACTTTATTTGTTTTATTAAATGGTTGAAATCCTAATAGTTTAAGCAAATGTTTTTTTTTTAATTTTATATGATTACTATAAACAGAACTTATACTAAATTATTTATTACAAGTAGAACAATAATTTCGATTATTTTGTATCATTGATATTTTAAAAATTAATAAGATTGTATTAAAAATTTATAATAAAATTATTAGTGGCTTAGATTTTATTTATATTAATATATAGTTTATACTACTATATTCTGTGATAAACAATAGTTTATAAAACATAGTTTGTATTCTTACATCTTCTACATTCTGTAATAAACAAATAGTTTATTTTTAAACTAAAAATATGACTTATAATTATTAACTATAAATAGACCTTTATTTCTTTATTATTGTAAAAACAATTTTTTTTTTTTCATTTATCTTTTCTTTCTAATAATAAATATTATAAAAAAATTTCAAAATAATAAAGATAATGATAAAATACAACTATTATGTTGAAGTAATAAAATTACAAAAAAAATTCAAGAAAATAATATTTTAATTATTTCTAATTATACACAAAACAATAAAAAAAAATAAAAAAACAAATGTTTTAAAAACAATAATTTTCAAGATAATTTTCAAGACAATTTTCATGACAATGAAATATTTCTATCTTAAAAAATATCATATACTTCATATTCGTTAATTTTAATTTTTGAAACTACAATACCATCTATACTGCTAATTTAAATAAATGATCATATTGATAAAGATCGTTAAGTTGCAAAAAGTTCAACACAGGGTGCTAACTGAGAAAAAAAAAATTTATTTTAAATACAGATATTCTAAGCGAAAAGGAGTATGAAGAAAACAATTATTTTCAATTTCTTGAAAATCAAAAAATAATTAATGAAAATGATTCATATTTCAATTCAGGTCAAGAATCTAAAGTTTCATATGAAGAAGAGCAGAAATATGGCAAATCTTCAGAAAATCATTCACAAGGTAATATGTTAAATAATATAATTAATAATTAATATTGATAATAAATAATATACAAGTCAATTGCATTTTATAGAATTAATTCTGATTCTATTAAAAATATTGGAAGTGTTTTAAGAAATATAAACTGATAAAAAAAGATTAAATCAAAAATTTGATTCATTAGAAAATCTTGTAAAAAAACAAGTAGAAAACCAAAATATTAATTTAAAAAAGTTATTTAAAGGTTCTGGAAATTGTAAAAATGATATTATTTGGATTGAAGTATAATATTATTATTTTATTTTCACTGGTCAAAATCAAAAAAATCAGACATGCGAAAATTAGCCTAAAATCAGCCTAAATTCGATCTAAATTTGACAAATTATTAAAAATCAGTCTAGCTGATTGGCATATATCAGAAATTGGCTAAGAATCAACCAAAATTTGACCTATCTTATTTATAGCTGATTGGCATACTTATAGCCAATTGGTATATATCAAAATTTGACCTATCTTATTTATAACTAATTGACGTCTGATTGGAACGATAGGATATTATTGTTCCTTAGGAATGATGGTATTATCGTATCTAAGGTATGATGATTTTATCGTTCCTAAGGAATGATGCATTTATCGTACCTTAAGTATGACGATTTATCATTCCTAAGATACGATGGTATTATCATTCCTTAGAGATAATAGTTTTATCATTCTTTAGAGACGATTGTTTTATCATTCTTTAGGAATGATGGTATTATCGTACCTAAAGAATGATGGTTTTATCATTTCTAAGGAATGATGATTTTATCATTCCTTAGGGATGATTGTTTTATCATTCTTTAAGGACAATGATATTATCGTACCTAAGGAACGATGGTTTTATCATACCTAAAGAATGATGATTTTATCGTCCCTTAAGAATGATTATTTTATCAATGATGGTATTATTGTATCTAAGAAACAATTATTTTATCATTTCTTAGATACAATGCATTTATCATTTCTAAGGAACAATTGTTTTATCATACTTAAGAAATGATGGTATTATCATTTCTTAGGTACAACAATTTTATCATTCCTTAGAGACGATTGTTTAGGTACAATAGTATTATCATTTCTTAGGTATAATGCATTATCGTTCCTAAGAAATGATTGTTTTATCATACCTAAAAAATGATAGTATTATTATTTCTTAGGTACAACGATTTTATCATTCTTTAGGAACAATGGTATTATCATTTCTTAGGTATGACGATTTTATCGTACCTAAGGAACGATGGTATTATTGTCCTTAGGGATGATAGTTTTATTGTTCCTTGGGGATGATGGTATTATCATACCTAAGAAATGATGGTATTATTGTTCCTTAGAGACGATAGTTTTATCGTTCCTAAGGAATGATGCATTTATCATTCCTTAGGGATGATGGTATTATTATTTCAATGAATTGAACTTTCAGATTAAACTGATTTACTAAAATAATATTTATTTAATGTACTATTTGAGTTTTTTTTCTGATATATAGGAATATTTATATAAATAAGCTTAATTTTTAACTTTTTAAAAAATAATTTCAATCATTTCCAAATTTTCTCTTTTTACATTCCACCAAAATCCTGAAAAAAA
>CAJVPQ010002077.1:0-15158 GCA_910591825.1 Funneliformis caledonium
TCATCGATAGATCACGTGATATTAATAGTTTTCGATTTTTATTCCAGTGATGCGTTATTTTTGATCGCCACTGTAAAAGAAAAAATTAATATAAGCTTTTTAAATCGTTCTCATTAATAAGTTTGGCTTCTCAATAGATTATGGGTATTTATAAAAATTTTATATTGGCGTAAAATTAATCATTCTGGGTATAAAGATCATTGGAAAATTCGCTATATTTAGTAATTAACGGAATATTCATTATATATCATAATGTATGAAACTCAAACACACGTTCAGGACTCAATTAACTGAGACAAGGCAAGATTTAGATGATTAATAATGGTAAACTTTTATTTTAGTGTTAAATCTAAATCATAGAAAATAAATGGCATCTCCAACTAAGAACCATTTTTATTTTTTAACAATCATACGCAATAAAAGGTGCAATTGCCTCAATAATTGACTTTTAAAATAAAAAAAGTTATGTCGAAACAATATTCAAATCATTATACAATTTCAACTCGTGGCTTTGAATTCAAATCTATAAGTTTGATAAAAAAAATTTCAATGATCACCTGGTAAAGGACATTATATTAAAAACAAATAAAAAATATATGAAATTAATACAAGTATGAAGCATCAAAAACCTTTACACAGAAAGACTTACATAAAATATTGAAAACAAGCTCATAACATATTTATTTGTAACCATTAACAATCTGCAAATGCTACCGCTCCATTTTCACATTGCCTTTTCACCAAGCTTGAGTGTTTCTCATTAGAAGAAGGAGCTGAGAAAGCAACATGACTGAAGGCTGAAATGACGATAATAAACATGAAAATGTGAAGTTTCATGATAACTTTGGAAGTATTCGAAGGATTAATATATATTATAAACAGATTCTTGTAGGAAATGAACCTAAAGACGTGTATTTATAAGAAAATCAGATTAGAGTTACAATTTAAATTATTTGATGGAATGGCAAAATTTCCTCACTTTATATAGTTTTTTTTAATTATCAAGCTTACCGGGCTTATCCTTAAAAAACTTATACTTGCTTGCTAGATATTCTCATAAAGAGCGTTACAGCCTTTACAGCCTCTCAAATGCTGTAATAAATATTTGCAATCAATCACAAATCCTAAAAATAATCGGTTAAAAAAAAATTTAAGCTATTGTTCAATGAATATAATTCTGCCCACAGATGATAATTCTGGTCAGCACATCTGTTGATGTTAAATTTAGCTAGACTATGAAGATCAATTCCGGCAAGTTCAGCAAATGTAACAGCCAAGAGACTTTGATAATGTAATGTAACTAATTAGGAAGATTTTAATGGCTTTGTAACTAATTAATAAATTACGCCCGAAAGATCACGATTTACGCTTGTAAATTAATTTTGATAATTGTGACAAGTAAAGCTCTGCATAAGCCGGATTGATTTGGCTTGCCATGAGCTTAAACCGAGCCACTTTTATTTTGGCTTGGCTTAGCTCGGATCATGACGATAATCGACAATCCAAGCAAGTCAAGCCAGTTGTAAGCCGGCTCATTCGGCTTCTTTTTCAAAACGAAATTCCGTCGACAAAAACATTTCCAAAGGCCTTTTTATCAAAGAAAACCGCTTCCGGAGGCGTCCCTTGAAGGGAATCGCCACCGAGACGTTTTTTTCAAAGAAAACCACTTCCGGAGGCCTTTTTTTCTAAGAAAACACTTCCGGAGGCGTTTCCCTTCAAGGAATTACCTTCGAGGGTTTTTTCCAAGGAAAGCCACTTCCGGAGGCGTTTTCTTTGAAAGAAATAGTCTCTGTGGCTTATCTCTTACAGGGAATCATCTCACTGATTTTTTTTAAGGAAAACCTTAAATTTTTTACCAATGTTGAATAGATAAAAAGGCTTGTGATTTAAGTATTGATTTGAATAATTTTCTAAAATTATTTTGTTTTTATTTTTAAAAAAACTATTCTGATTTAACTATGTCATATAGCGAAAATAACTAATGTAATATAATAATTAATAAAAATAAAAAACCAAGTATAATATTTTAGCACATATACATGATTTGTTATTTTCCACAGTACAGAGACATTCAACGTAAATTTCTTATGACACCGGAGGTTTCGACAGGCATCGACAAAATGGAATTTGAGTTTTGCCCCGCAACCTTATTTCATTTGCACATTTTAGTTGGGATGAGAATATGCTAAAATTCGTTGCTTTTTCAAGAAATTTAATTGTAAATATTATCAAGTAATGGTGAAATTCCGAAAAAAAAAAAACCGATTATTAAGCACCGAAAATCGTGCTTGTGTTACAAACAACTTTTAATTTAAACAAATATTTGTTTATCTCATGAGCTCCATTATTAAATTTTTATTTATTCGATTAATTAATTACTCCTACAAGATAATATAAATGCAAAAAAGTTTGTTTGTTTTAAAATTAAATAAAAATACAGTATTTTATAAAAAAAAAAAAAAAAAAATTATTTAATATTAAATTTTATAAATAAACCATATTCCCATACTTTCATACATAAACATACATGTTTACGTAAAATATATAACATTAAATTTAATTGTATATTGATAAAAATTATAAGAAAAATCGGCATTGTGCTAATATTATGAGAATTTCATTCATTTTTGATTATAAAACATCATCTTTTTCTTTATATACAGTATAAGACTAAGTAAATCTCTATTGTCAAGTACTGTTCATCGGAATTTGAGGCAAAATAGTACAGATTTAGTAGTATCTCAAAATATTTTTATAGTTGTATTCAGTTCTTTCGTTTATGTATTTATAAACAATTTTAAATGTATGCAGAAGGTATTGATATAATAAAAATAAAGTAATAATGATAAAATATTTTTTTAATATTATCAAATTAATAAGTGTTGCCTCAACGTTGGCGCTCTACACTTTCGCTTGATCAATATTTTAAACTCTATAAATGCCAAGTACTAAATTTTATTTAATTGAAACTGCGCAAATTACGAAACAATTACATAAAAATTGAATTATAAAATACTAATAAAATCGGAAATTAAAAATAGAAATAATAAACGATGTTACATATGCGAAATTAAAAAAAAAAGGGAATTCTCAACTATTTTCGCAATGTTGTAAAAATTACTTCTTTATTATCCGTTACCATTGCTTTAATTATCGTTATAGCGTCATCTGTTAACGCTGTTTTTATTAGTGAAATTGTTGAGAACCTTGCTTTTTCCGATCATCTTTAATTTATTAAAAAATGAGATATAAATGAACAAGAAGGTAAAACTAAATCATTTCAAAAAAAAAAAAATAAAATTTAATTTAAATTGTATATATTTTGAATCATGTAGGCGGATTAGAAACAAGAAATGCCGCAAAGATCGTGGTCATAAAAATAGTCACGAAATTGTGCGTCTACCATTTATTTATCGGCCAAATTTTATAATATTCAAATGCTCTGATTTCGACCTTTTCAGGTCTAGTTAATAAATAAAAATAAGCTAATATACTGTATATAATTACATCAATTGTTAGAATTAATATTAGGGTTAAACAACAATTAGTCTTGGATTATTTATAAAAAAAATAGTATGCTAAATCTTTAATAAATTATTTCACGTTGTGTTAGACATCGCTGGTAAACCCGATAGCTTAATGATAATAATTTATCATTAATAATACTATACAATTTATAATTTTATGGTTTAATATTTATATTTGTTTATTTAAATATTGAACATGAATATTTGTCAAGGTGACGATCCGTTCAAAATCTGTGGAAAAAGGAACTGATCTAACCTAAAAAGCTAAGGGAAAAGGCCGTCCATGACCATATTAAATAAATAAAATCGGTATATAAACTTATAAATTTTGGTAAACGATTATTTTTCATAATTAAACAGAGAAAGTCGTTATATCGAGTTCTAATTTTGCATTTTTGGGGTTAAGCTTTGACTCTATATAGTGTAATAATGAATATATGAATATTTTCCAGAACATACATATTTACTTATAAATTATAATATAAAAACGGAATATTAGGTCGGAATAGTTTAGATATTACGTAGTAAAATTTTATAATTGATAATGATACGAATTAATTTAATTCGGGTCTGAGCTTCTCACATATACATTAATTTTAAATTATTTTGATATTCTTTGGTAATAAATATTTGGTAACATATTGAGGACCCTTTTATGTATTATCCAAAATGACTCCTTATTTGATGGCTTTCCGAAGACCAATGCAGGAGACACTTTATTTTTTTTTCGTGTACTTTCTTCATATTGTATTTTAATTTTTTTTAAAAAAACTGAAGATTTCTTTTTGTGTGCGCTTGTAGTTACAGTGTAATTCATCGGCCAAATCACCAAAAAAAGTCGATATCCTTTTGAATGAATTAAAATTTAATGCTACCTTTAATTATAAAAAATAATTGACCTTTGATAAAGCATTTAAATATTCATGACTTTATCCAAACGGTATTAGATTTATTTACTTTGAAAACATCGGGTATATGAATAATTTGCTTTTTATAAATTCGTGAGGATTCACATGCGGAAATGCAAGATAGAATAAATAACAAATAAATAAAATTAGTGGCTAAATATTTTAGTCTTAAATCATTGCAATCGCTTAGCTTGTATAGCAACAATACAAAATAAAAAAAGTATTTAATAAAAAATTTGAAGCTAAACTATTTTATTCACAGATTTTTATGTATGGAAATTAAGTTGAATAAGATTTTTTTATAATAGATTAAATCACTTGAATCGAAAATGTTGTAAAAGGTCTTAATGTTTTACTGAAATAATTTGAATCATTTATTCGGTTCATTTGATTTCTTTTTTAATAATATTTATATATTGGTAAAAAATACCTTTTTAAAATTCACGATTTAAAAATATTGAAAAACTCCATAATTTCGCATGTAAATCGTTTTCGATATTTGCAGTTAGTCCTTTGAAAATTATTTGCCAGGCTGTCTAGGTGCCAGTATGACAAAATGTCAGGATGCCCGGCTGGCCTAATAATAGTTTTTTTTTTTTTTATAAATACAAGTCGGAAATCATTAAATCACGATCGCCCTTATTATATTTTGCATACATACACCTAGAGGTTGGAACCGGCCAAAGTTAATTTTAATTAACCGGTTAATAACCGGTTAAAATATTTGTTAACCGGTTAATTAACCGGTTAAAATTAACTTTGGCCAGTACTATAAATTTGGCTAGAGTTAGACAATATTTTGTCAATAATAAAAATCTTAATTCTGGCCGGAAATTGAATTTCGGCCGGAGTTAAATTCATCTATTTGGACCGGTTAAAAAAAATCTTTAACCGGTTAACATGTTAACCGTTTTAACCGGTTAATTAACCGGTTCCATCTTCTACATACACCTCGAAACCTTCCTTTAACCCTTCGCGATATTTTCGCTTTCGTCGTTTTAACAATTTAAATTCCTATTTTCTTATTATTTTTATTATTCAAATATTTCGTAATTGCGCAGTTTTAATTAAATTAGTTTATTGATTGACATTTTATTTAGTTTAATATATTGACTGATTAATTTGATATTGTTAAATAAATTTGGCGTCAATATTACATCATTTTTACATAATAATTATTCAATAAATACCTTCTGCTTACGTTACAAATTGTTTATAAATACATAAACGAAAGAACTGAATGTCAAAATAGGCGCAGGAATGACGATTGGAATTTTCACATGACACCACATCAGGTGATCATCTAATTACACTTTAAATAAAATAGCTAAAATTGGAAATATTTTTTTTTTCAATTTTTAACTTTTTGTAAAAAATGTCTTTAAAACGTTTGCAAGATGATTATGAGAGATTATTTGAAAATGACAAAAGTTATGATGTCATAATTAAATCCGGTAAAAATGAAAACGTTAAAGAACTACAAGCACATTCAAATATTTTACGCTTCAGGTCGCAATATTTTTATGATGAATTAACTAAAGACAATGTTGAAAAAATGGGAGGAAGATTTATTCTAAAAATACCCAAAATTCCTCCTCATCTTTTTAAAATTATCTTAAGGTAAATAAGGTGATTATTATGTACAACAGCTATGACAATATACAAATAATATTATTTCTTTGGATTTCAGATTTATGTATTGCGGAAGGATTGACATGACGAAATTAGAAGGAATTGAAATATTGAAGCTTTTAAACGCAGCAAGTGCACTTAAACTCCAAACCTTAGTTCCCGACATTGAAGAATATTTAATTCAAGATCGTCATGAATTTTTACAAAATCATCCTATAGAAATTCTTGAAACGATTTATCAACAAGAATACTTTACGAAATTGCGGAATTTTTATCTCGAAAAAATTTGTGATGACCCCGAAGAACTTTTTAATTCTGATAAATTTGTCAGTATAAAAGCACCTTTATTAGAATTCATTTTAAAGCTGGATGATTTGAGTCTGGATGAAGTTGATATTTGGAACAGTTTAATTAAGTGGGGCTTGGCTCAGAACCAGTCTATTCCTGAAGACGTCAAAGAATGGAGAAATGAAGAAATTATAATTATGGAAAGAACTCTTAATAGATATATTCCTTTGGTTAGATTTCATCATATGTCTTCAGAAGATTTTCTTGAAAAAGTACTTCCTTTTAAGGAAATATTACCGAACGATTTGGTTGTTACCACTTTAGCGAATGCTTTGTCATCAGATAAGAAATTTATCACTAATGAAAAACCACCTAGACATTCAAAATGTGATTCAGTCCTCGTTAACTTACGGCATTTTGCTATATTTTCTGGTTGGATTGATAAGAGAAAATATAATTTCAAGAAAATGCCTTATAGTTTTAAATTACTTTATCGTGCCAGTAGGGATGGTAATACATCTGAAGCATTTCATCGAAAATGTGATGACAAAGGTGCCAATATAGTCGTAATAAAAATTAAAGGAACGGAACAAATAGTGGGAGGATATAATCCATTTGGGTGGGAAGGAAATAGTAAACATAAATCTACTTTAGATAGTTTTATATTCTCATTCGAAAATAGAGCAAATCTTCAAACTGCGAAAGTAGGTTATATCAAGAATGATTATGCACAAAATGCTGTATATTGTAACCCTATTAATGGTCCAGTATTTGGTAATATTGACAGTAATGATATTTGTTTTTATAATAATAATTGGTATGCTGTAAACCCATCTTCCTATCCTAAAATTGATATTCCACAAGGTCAATTTCAAGCTGATGATTATGAGGCATTTCGAGTTAATTAATCTTTTTTCAATACTTATTTTATTTCAAATAAAAAAAATTATTTACTTTTTAATCCTTACGTAATATGTTAAGTTGTGAAAAAGTATGATTTATTTGTGTAATATTTTATTTATTGTAATTATGGCGAATTAGACGCGCCTGTTTTACACGATATAAAATTGAGTGGTGATTAATTAAAATTCAAATCAATTGATACTGTATATATCCAACATTTTCTAAAATTATAAATAAGAATTAAAATTATTTTATTTTAAAAGTAAAAGGCTAATTTCCATCGATCTATTTATAAATTATGAGGTGAATACTGATATTAATAATTTCGCGTATGCTTTACTTTTATGATCGTGATCGACTTGATATATCGTTACCCATTCGAAATTTCAGAAAAAACACATGGCTGACGTGATAACCTAACATTTTATTTCAAAGAAATAATTTTTTTACTCAAAAAATATACAGCAAGTGTTCATTCTAAGTGTTGTTTGTAAAAAATTAAAACAAATTATAAATGGACTTAATTATATTCATCAGCAAGCAATTATTCAAGATTTTCATAGTGGAAAAATTCTTTGTGAAAATGAATATGATATATTATTAAGTGATTTGGGAAATTAGTAAAATAACAGAATCAGATAATGATATGAGATGTTATGGAATTTTGCCTCATATTGCTCCAGAGATTTTTCAAGGTCAAAATTATAAAAAATATACACAAGCTTCAGATATGTATAGCTTTAGTATGATTATGTGGGAATTAATAACAGGTGGAAGACACAGAACTAATGATTCGAATGATTGTCCTCCGATGATACAAATGCCCAAAGGTTATATTAAATAATGAAACTACGTTGGAATTCTGAACCAGATAATAGACCAACAGCTTCTAATATTAATCATCTTATTGATGAAATCTTTTTAAATGAAGTAAAAGCGCCAACAAAAGGGTTAATATCAGGGGATTTTGAACTTATTATAAAAGATGATTTATTACAGTATTATGCATAATATGGATGCGATTTTGAAAAGTCAAAATATTAAAGATAAATAATATAATTAAAACTAAAATGAATAAAAATCAATAATTTTCATAATTTCAACTTAAAATTTGCGATAGTTTTTTATTTGCCAGAGTTTCGAATTTTATCTATATTAAAAAAAAGAAAATTTTATTATTCATAAATAAATATTTGTCTTACAAACAAACTTAAAATCTTTTATTTATTGCACATGCTATTTCGATCATGAATTAAAAATCAAAAAGTTGACTAATATGTTCATATACAGTAAGATTTATTCAGCCTTTTTTATAAAAAAAAAAGGACAACGGATATTGCATCTAAATTAGGATCTTTCACAGCAGCTCAGTCATTTGAAAATAGAGACGTTGTGTCTGCCTTTTTTTTTTTTTTTTTTTTTTTTTACAAAGCCGTTGATTTCGAGAAACGGATTTATTGAAATAAGACCAATTGAATAATAACTAATTTTTATCTTTTATAAAATAAACTAATTCCTTAAAAAGATCAATGAACCATGAATAAAAAGAATAGGAAAATTATAAATAAGTTCGAATCTCCAATGTTGAATAAAACTTCGAAAACTTTTATTTGCATTTATATTTTATAAACATTCAAAGTTGAAATAATCCCTTCTAATATTTTTAGAACAAGAATAATTTTAAAGAAAAAAGTTAGAGAACTAACGGAATTTACAATAATTAATAGTAACATTTTTATAAATCGGAAGTAAATACAATGATTAGAAATAATTACAATATAATTTACCATGATTGCTAAATATAAATAAATAATAAATTTAGTAAAGTTTTAATTATAGCAACAAATTTATAATTAATTATAGATATTTATTAATATATTGGAGTATGACCTACTTACTCCTATTGTTTATCTATTTAATGGATCAATATATCATGAATCATCCATCCCACTTTTTTTATTTATTTATTTATTTATTTTTTACCTTCACAATTGAAGATATCTGAGTAAACTTAAAAATTTTTCTCAATTTAAACTTCAACAAATTTAAACTAAGATAATTTTCAAAATCCAAGACAACTATTATAATATATTACAAAAAAAAAATAGTATTATTTTAAGTACGTTTTGAGCGTGTTTCATTTCGGTTCCTTCTTCGGTTCTGCTTCGACTCTGCTAAAGTAAAATAAATTTTTGAGACGACTTAACCGTTCGATATTTAAAATTTGTTTAACTATCGTCTATTGAAAAGTTTGCTGAATGGAGAAATAGATCATCCAAAAAAGAGGAAGAATGTCGTAATACAATGATTTGTCGTGATTTGCTACAGTATAATGTCATATTTATTAGGTCATTGTCGAGCAGATTCTTTCACATGAAAGTTTTTTATTATTTATGATGTAATTTAACGCCTTCAATATATTTACAGAAAAATTGTGTTTCTCTTTTTCGCGACCTTTTTCGTTTTCTTTGCTAATAAAAAAGCGAAAATCTTACTATTATGTTGGTAGTTATTATATGAGGCATTATTGTCGCTCCTCGTGAGCTTATCGTCGCTCTTTATTGAGCTTATCGTCTCTTCCTCTCGAAGTTTTTTTGAAAGGGATACTGCCCGATCAAAGAATTGGACCACGTGATTTTGTTAAACCAATTGGCGTAATTTTATCGATCATAGCTCGTGATTCCAATGCATAAAAATGAGAATGTGTCATATTTTTTTTCCTGCACAGCCACGAACTTCTAGTATTCGAATATATTTTTTTAAAACGCCCAAAACCTGAGAACTCTCTGAATTTGAGCGAGGTAAAATAATTGGCCATTGGAAAGGTGGTCACGTTGAGCGAGATATTGTAGATATATGGAGTGATAAGTCTCGCTTTTTATTGTGGTAAATAATAATTGTTTGTTTGTCTTTTGTAATTAACTTATAAAGCTAATGAGGTTGATTTATTTTTCAGTTATGGATTAGTTCACTTCAAATCGCATTCAGAAGCGGGTTTATTCTTTCATGCAATGCATGATAAAAGATTTACTGGGCCATTAATTAATATATTTAAGTTTAGTGCCGCAAAAAAATTCAGAAGTAACGAGTTTGTCCAGTATAGCACTGAAGGTCAAGAGAGAGAAATAAGAGTACTTTTAATCTTTTGATTTTTAATTAATTATTGTTGTAAACTTATTATTAACTAATTTATAATACTACTCAGGTTAGTCAGGTATTTACTATTACTCGGGTTGATACTTCTCAGGTTGATACTGCTCGGGTTGGTACTACTCAGGTTAATATGCATCTCAAGATATAGAAGATGTAGTTTCATCCGGAGTTCAAGTAAATACTTAAAAACTTTCAGTTTTGTTTATGCAATAAAATCAAATTTTATTAAAAAGCTGGCAGCTGTCACAGATGACAACGAAAATAACGAAATTATGAAATCGACTTGGACGCCCACAACAGACTTTTACGTGACAAAGAATAGTTTTATCATAAGTGTGGAGTTACCGGTATGTATATTTGTCAAAATAAATTTTTTTTTCATATTTACAACAAAAGTTTAAAAAAAAAGAAATTAATATATTTAATAATCAACTCGTCATTTCTGGTAGAGGGCTCAATTTTCAGGCGGTTCAATACAAAATTAAAGAACGTCATGATTAGAGGTTGGATCCGGCCAAAAATTCTTTAACCGATTAATTAACCGGTTAAATTAACTTAGGCCAATAATATAAATTTGACTGGAGTTGGACAATAATTTTGCAAACTTAAAAATCTTAATTCTGGCCGGAAATTGAATTTCGGCCGGAGTTAAACTCATCTATTTTACCGGTTAAAAAAATCATTAACCGGTTAACATATTAACCGGTCAATCTCTAGATATGAATGGACCCTTTACTCGTAAAATTACTTTAACTTCAAGCATAAGCGACGATAAAGTTACCGCTAAGTTTGAAAATGGGCTTCTCCAATTGAACATTTTGAAGTTCTTTCCCACGAACAAGAAAATCGATATGATTTGATCCGGCTTTAATTATTAATATTTTTCGCTTTTATTGATAGTTGATTAGTAAAAACTTCATTTGGGAAGTTTTAGGAATTAATTAACTTAAGACGTTTTCTTTTTTAATTTCTCTTATACTTTTTTTTTCTCTTGTTTATCATTTGTCAAATTAGAAAGAGGAAGAAAAAAAAGAAACTTTCTTTCCTTTATCTGCTGAAAGAATAAATGAGCACAGTAAATAAATTTTACTTCTATTGTTGAATATATTTCGTGAAATGTGGAGATGTATGGTTAATTAAAAAAAGTAAAGTCATACTTTGGTAAAATGCAATGTAAAATAAATCGCGTCCTATATGAGAGTTATTGTCAAACATGCAATCCGAACTTTAATTTATTGAAACAACACGTCCTGGTTGTGAACGCTACATTTATCACGTATAAATTTTGACGTATTAGTTGTCGCTTCAATTCTTTTTGATAAATCAAGATCTGCTAGTTTGATGGATTAATATATTGCCTGAATGCTATTCATATAAAGAAAAAAAAATATATATTATTGATCATTTAAAAAGAATTGTTCATAATAAAATAAAATTAAACAAAGGTTACCAAGTCACGATGTACAATTACTTCGTCATGTAAACACGATATAGCATAAGCCAACTGGAATGCCAAGTTATATTTTTCCCAAATCAAGCTCCTTCAAATAGTTTTTAAGCGCACCATAATCAGCATATTCCATTACTAAACAATAATTTTTCAATATTTTTTTTATATAAATAAGTTAAAAATCAAAATTTAAAAGTCAATATTAAACTATAATTAACCTCATTATATAAGATTTTATACCTTGGTTTGATGATGTAATTCCCAAAAGACGAATGCTATTGATATGAAAATTAACTTCCCGTAGAAGTTCAAGCTAGATTATTATAAAAATAAATTTGGCTATACTTAATGAACCAATTTTAATTAAGTACATATTGTATATTAATTTACCTCACAACAAGTTCTTCAACAGTGTAATCATTTGTACGATAGACTATTCCAAAGCTGCCTTTACCAATTTCTTGAAAATTACTAAATTGCTTATATTCGTTGTATTTGATACTTTTTCTTGAGATAGATTCTTCAATCCAATTAATCCACTTATTAGAATTGTTGGAAGCTTTCATGCTGATTTAATAAATATTGTATATAACGAAATGAAGTAAAATTCTTGGATGAAAAGCAAAAAAAAAAATGCACGTGGAAATCATATAACGTTAATCAAATTTCTAAGCCACGTATGACGACAATGGCTTTTCTTGAAAGTTTCACATGAAAAAGAGATTTCTAAAATAAAATTACCTTTTATTAACTCTTATAATTAACTATTTTAAATTACTAATACTAATACTGATAAAATTTTGCATTCATCACGATTTATAACAATAATTCTTGTTAGAATAAGTATAAAAAAAATATAGCAATAAAATAATACAAGTTTTAAAAGGAACTTACTAAGGATATGACGAAAAGTATATTCATTATATAACGGAAACTCGTAAGAAAATCTATAAATTATATAATCAATGTAAAAGAGACGAATTTTATTTTTTTTTTTTATAAAAAAAAAAATATTTATTATAGAACCTAAGAACTACCAAAAGAATATATTTCTTCAGTTACTTGTACCATTATTTATAAAATAATTTTTGTAAAAAAGAGTACAAAAAATTTCAATTAATTATAGGAACGTAATTCTATCTGTTAATAATTTTTCACATGGTGAAAGGTTGATATATTGCAGGAGTCGGTTGATACAATTCTGAAATCACGAATTTATAAATTTTTCCAGTTTTTCTTTGCAGTGTTTATAATTTGACGTGAATACAAATTCGATTTATTGAACAGCAGGTTTACCAATGGTAGGTAATTAAATTTAAAAACTCCATGATCTGTGTAGTTTTAGTGATGAAAACATTTTAATCCAGGACAAATACGTATTGATCTTGGTTAGGAAACTGGCGTTGTTAAAGCGTCCGAAGCGTTATTGGTAATGATCCCTTTTAATGAATTAAAATTAAATGCTACAAAAAAACAATTGACCATGATAAGGATATGATAAAGATTTTTAGATATTCATATCTTTGTAGACTTGCCCAAACGGTATTTAAATATTACTTATAGACGTCGGGTATATGTATAATTTATATTTTTTTGTGCATTACCGCGTGTGAATCCTCATAAATTTCTGTTTTTAAATAAAATAAAATAAAATAAAAAAATTGGCGGCGAAACACTTGATGTAATCCTAAATCATTGGAATCGCTTTCATACACCAGTTTTGTGGTATGATATTCACAACATGGGAAGTTTGCTAGGAAAATCAGGTTCTGGGAATTTTTTGACTAAAATTATGATCTAATAACATTAGTGTTTCGGGCGAAACTAGTTTCGCCAAATTGATCTTCAAAAATCTTTCCAAATTTAGGATTTCGGAGATTTCGGATAGTTTCGGATCATTGAAAAATTCTCTGGGCGAAACGTTTCGGATGTTGAAAAATAGTTTCGCCTGAAACACTAAATAACATCAAAAACTGAAATGCAAAAAAAGATCAAAATTTTGTTAAAAAACCCATATAATATTATGAGCCCAAAAGAAAAAAAATGTTGAATTAATCTTTATAAAGATATTTGAATTCACGGATTTTTTTTTATCGGATTTTATGGATATCAAGGTGAATAAAATTTTGATAGGGATTCGATAAATCATTTGTAAAGAAAATGTTACCATGGTAATCGATGTAAAAGGTTTTTATTGACAATTTGTGCGACAGTGACCCAAATGACCTCAAATGACTCTAATGACTGGTCATGTGTCATTTGGGTCATTTCAACATTAAATGACAAATGACAGTCATTTGCCTAAACTAATCAATATCTACCCCCTTAGGACCTCTACAGCATTTTTAATAATAGTCTAGAATCACCTAAATTTGTAAATGTGATGATTAATTAGATTCCAATTAGAATGATATTACATTTTTTTAACTGTAAACGGCATTATTAAATAAAACAATTTACATTTATAATTAAAACAAAATTATAATTATTACTTAATTTCAGTTAACAAATTTAAAAAAATTAGAGACGAAATAATTTTTTTTAATAAATGTTGGTATTGGATAATTCGGAGGTAAGTAATATTGAACATTATTTTTTAAAAAGATAACTAAATTAAATTCCTTACCCTTATTATAGATACCACCTTCTTCAAGACTTGATCATTCGAAGATGAAAAATTTGATGTTAATTTATTTTTTTAAAAGAAAGATCACTAAATTAATTTCTTACCTTTTTTGTAGATACTGAATTCTTAAGCTTGAATTATTCAGAGATAAGTCTGAGAAAAAATTTAATGTTAATTTATTTTTTAAAAAAAAAATCACTAAATTAAAATTTCTTACTTTTTTGTAGATACCGCCTTCTTTATGAGTTGACTTTCCAAAGGTAAGTCTATAATGAAAATATTAATGTTAATTTGTTTTTAAAAAAAAAAGATCACTAAATTAAAATTTCTTACCTTTTTATAAATATAACCTTTTTCAAGACTTAATCGTTCAAAGGTAAGTCTATGATGAAAAAAATTTATTTAAAATTAATTTTTTTTAAAAAAAAAAAAGATCCATGTTACTAATTTTTCTTACCTTTTTGTAGATACCTCCTTTGAATCATTCTGAGGTAAGTCTATGATGAAAAAAATTTATTTAATATTAATTTTTTTAAAAAAAAAAAAGATCCATGATACTAATTTTTCTTACCTTTTTGTAGATACCTCCTTTGAATCATTCGGAGGTAAGTCTATGATGAAAAAAATTATTTAATGTTAAATGCTGATGTTAAATATTCTTTTAAAAAAGA